>JAUIRJ010000313.1:0-21109 GCA_030555515.1 Acutogordius australiensis | reverse complement strand
AATTTAGGTTAATACTTAAACCTAAACAATGTTGGAAGAACTTGACATCTTTAAAAATTTTCAGTTGAATTCAATATGAATAAAAATTTAGTTTTTTGTCTTTAGGTATTCTCGAGGTCGCAAAATCAGTCGATCCAAATTTGGCCATATTTTTAATGGTCATCTTTTATGAAACCGGGCTCATATGATGGATGACTCGGAACACGGAAAAAAAATTCAAGATAGCCTTCATGTATAATTCGTTGAAGTTTGATAACACATTGCTAGACATTCTTTGATTTTTGAAGGCTTGTGTATATAAATCCAATATTAAATTTCTCTCAATAATGCAATTTTTCTGTACTTTTTAAAATTTCGCGGCCCTGCAATATTCCATCTGATTCCAAATTGTTGGGTCCAGTCTGTTTTATACTCCTAAAAATAAATTAGGTAAAATAACATCAAAATCACTTATCTAAAATATAAACTTACATATGATTTCGCAAAAGATACATGTATCTTCTTTCATAGTCTGCATTTTTTCAGATTTCGTTATAAATTTGCAATTATACGTTTTTTAATGGCTAGCAAACTTATAAAATTTGTTTAGTTTTGCAAAAATAAGTAATATTTTCGGATGATTTTGGCCCTATAAATTGTGTGACAAATTCAAATCTAAAACGTTTTTAGATGGCCAGACTCAATTATGAAAAATTGTTTAATAGCACATTAATTTTTTTACCACTCAGTTTCAAAGGTTTTCTTTGTCATTTTTTGTCAAAACTAGATAGGAAAATTTAAATATACAAACTACAACATATTATAACCTTTTGCACATTTTTTACAAAAAAAATTGATATTATGAGTTAATGGGTAGAGTTTTAAAGTCTCGTATAGCGCCATTCTAGAATATCTATAAAACTTTAATCAATATATAAGATGACCAGGGTTCGAAGAAGGGTAAGCGGGAATTAAGTAATACATAAGTTACTATTTAATCAGAAAATATACAAATTTTTTTGTTGAAATATATTATAGGTAAAAAAGTCTGTAAAGTTTTTAGGTAAATTAGATTTTTAGATCCCGCCTCGATATTTTTATTCCATTAAAAAAAGCCATATGAACGAGGCGAGGGCTTATAAGACCAGGTAAAAAATACAATTTTGTAAACTTTTGCCTCAAATACCACTAAGTGCTAAAATGCTTTAGACTCATAGATGTTTACCAGTTTATGTGAAATTGCCTGTGGTTTAGATATAAATCAAATGTAGCCAAGCTCTAAGTTCGCTTATAATTGTTGTTTCTTAAAGTCAATTCACCCTTCGTGATTATAAACCCATTCTCTAGGTGTGTATATTCCCTAGTAAATGATAATTTATCAACACAATATTTTATTCAAAACTATGGGCTAAAATTAGGCAAACAATCCCCGCCCTATGCTAGTAAATATACCAATTCTGGTAATAAGATACACAGGGACCGGGTCGAACGATTTTTTGGGATTGGTGAAAAACTTTTTATTTTTTTATATCTTTAGAATTTTTCACAAAGTTGACGAACATAACAAACCTGAGCAATGTGCTCGATGTGGCATACTCATTTACCCGGGAGAACTTGTAATGCGCGCTAGGGAGTGGACGTACCACTTGCAATGCTTCCGTTGTATTGTATGCTTCGTAGCTCTTCGGACAGGCGATACCTTTTCCCTATCTCCGCCGCCACAAAATTACCTGTTCTGCCAAAGGCATGTCAATACGGGCCACATTTATCCTCCTTACTATGATTCAAATGGCTTGATGCCCGCACTAAACCCATTAGATGGCAACTACTATTGTGCCATGAGTACCAGTTTTCAAAACTATGGCACTGACCCAATTAACGGACCATTCTACGACGAAAGTAAAGTTCTTACGACTAAAACGGCTCCCAATTTGAAGTCAACATACATTGACTCGCTGGTGCCTTTTGATAAGAAATGTGGTGCATTGAATCACCCAAAAGAAAGTTTACCCCGTTCGTTGATACACCAAGAATCGTTTGACATATCTTGCCCTGTATTACTTGACAAAACGATAATCGATTTGAACGTCGCATCACCTGAAAAACATATAAAAAATGCTCGAAGTTTATCAACAGGACAAAGTGATGATATCACTGATATAGATAAGCCTTTTGAACCAAGTGAAAATCAAGCAACATCTACATCTATCGGACCTAAAGGGTTATGTTTATCGAAACCTACGAATAGTAAAAAATCAAAACGCAAAAAATCATCGACAACTTCGAATGAGCATTCAGCTAATCTGAAACCTAAAGCCGTCGACAAAGAGACTATAGAAATTAGTCAAATTGATGATTTGCCCCAAAAACCTGCCAATGCAAGCGAAGGAAGCAAGAAAAAACGTTTATCTTCTGCCTCAAAAGACAACAAAGGCAAAAATAGAAGAAAAAGCCTAAGTGTAGATAATGAATCAGCAGGTAAATTTTGTGTGGTTAGAAATAAGAGTTAAGACTGTCTTAAGAATTATATGTTGCACTCATTAAATGGCCTACCTTTTACGCTAGGACACTTAATATTAAAGATGCAGCATCAAAAAAACTTGTAATAGAATATAGGAATTGATATGTACAAGGGTCAATAAGCCAATTAAATTCTTTTTCATGGTTGATAAAAGAACATTAGATATAATGCAACGGAGAAAAACCTGTTCACCGTTGTAGGAGTAAAGGTGAACTCGGCAGGTCGAAAGTTAAATTTTCAAAATTCACGTCGTTAGCTGAAGTACTTTCTTGCCCAACGTCCCTTTTTAAATTTATTTAAATATTATTAACTATTAAACTCTGGGCAAAGTTTTTACTTTAAATTAAATAAGAACTGACAGCCAGGTATCCAAGGAACTAAGGTCCAATGGAAGCTATCAGATCAGGGTTGTTAAAAATTCCCATTTTAAAAACCCTGGAAATGAGATCTGGAAATCCTATTCCGAGAACGGTTCCCGTTTCATTTTCCGAATACCATTTCGGAAAGTGCATTCCGGAATGCTCTTCATTCCTAATAATAAAGTGTGGAAAAATAACAAAACTTACCCATTAATAAAGAGATGGTGGAAAATTTTTAAGGCCTTTACTTTACTATATTTAAAAAAAAAAACTTTAATTACTATAATAGTATAGTAGTAGTAAATGGAATGGTATGGTGTATAAGCTCTTTACTGTAATATACTACAATGACTCGCCTAATACAATTTATTGTGTTGCTGCCCCTTTAGTCTTTTGTTTGTGTATATTAAAATTTAATATTAATAGTAAAATCACCCCTTCCGGAAAGGTTTCCAGAAGAAAATTTAAAAATAAAAAGGGAACTCCATCCAGAGTTCCGTACGTACGGAACTTGGAAGGGAAATCCATTGTAAGGAAAGGGAACGGAAAGTTCGGAATTTTTAACAACCCTGTATCAGATACATAAAAAATATTTACTCACACCTACAATTCATGATAGGCGAATATTTTTTTATAGGTTTAACCTACTTAATTTTATTCTGTTCTAATAAGACAACAAACCATCAAGAAATGTAGAGGACGACAAAAAAACAAATGATTCTGACATTAAAAACAAAGTTTTCTCAAATGAATTTGAAATGTCTGAAGACGTTTTTCTACCCAACTCCGAAAAATTGGAGCTTGAAACTCAGTCTATTAACATAGATACAAATGGCAAATATGATGGGGAGGCAAGTTTAGGTGATTTCAATCCCAACAAAAAGGAACAAACCGAAGAGATTGAGCCAGATAGATTTATAAGGAATATTGAGAAAGAAGAGATCAAAGTGAATATGGATCCTATAAGTGATAGTCATAATTCAAAAGAAAATATTCGACTCCCCTTATACGCATCAAACGTTGTAGTAAACCGTTATTCACCCTCAATTCCCCTAATAAATTCGACCGATCGGTCTGTTGAATTATCAGACATTTCAGATCACCGCCCTCATGAAAATGAACTCCCGTGGTCTCTCCAAAACCATTCCCAAGCACACAATTTACAAACTTCTTTTCATCCCTCCCAACTCATTCCAACATCAATAGGTGGAACTTCCCTTATACCCTACAATAATAACCATCTTAATCCACATTCCATCCCCGCTGGGTCATCGCCCTACCACTTAGGTACCATTAGTACCCTTAGCAACTTACACAATAACGTACCTTCTCTAACATCATCCTCCTTACCTCCCAGTCATTTTATGACAAGTTTTCATCAGCACCTTTCGCACTTGCATTTGCACCCGGGGCATCACCATCACCACCACCATCACTTGCATAATATTCGTAGCAAGCGACTCCGTACTTCATTCAAACACCATCAACTTAAAACTATGAAGACGTACTTCGCCCTCAACCATAACCCCGATGCCAAAGACCTCAAGCAACTGTCCCAAAAAACGGGGCTCTCAAAACGTGTGTTGCAGGTAATATTAAATATTTTATTTGACGCTTATACTAATTTACTCATAAGCTTCGATTAAACTTAGACCTATGAAGTATGAATTCAGGTTCATTTCTAAAGTGATAAATTTATTTTTTTTTACTTTTCTACTAGGTTTGGTTTCAAAACGCACGCGCCAAATATAGGAGAAATATAAGCTCTAAGCAGCAACAATTACAAGGCAACGGAGAAGGCAGCCTCGACGAACAAAATATGGGAGGTAGTCAAGACGATCTAAATTTTTTAGAGGGGTTTGAAAAAGAGGAAGACAATGATCGTATGGGTAACAAAGTTATGATGATAGGAGATGACGGAAACGAGGAAGAATACGTAGGAGAATTGTTAGAGCCACGAAGAGAAGGATGGAATTATAACACGCCCAATTACAATGATGGTATTGTCGATATCGATGGCGTGCGTTGCTACCAGCAACAAGGCGAAGTTGGCGGCAACCCTTACCATCATTACCCTCGAAACCAGGGTTCATCCCATGTGAAAGGTGATCTACTTCAGCTCTATATTCACCAAAACTCAGCTACTACGAATCCCGTTCCATTTAGTCCGGATCTGTCCTCACGAACGGCTGAACCAAGTTTAATTCATCATGCGTCAACACACAACTCTGAGGGTTTTATAGACGACGAAACAAGCTCGCCAAACACAAATTACGGGGGCGGTAGCTGTGGCAACATGAGTGGAAGCCAATTAGATAACGATGGAACCAGCGGGCCCGTTGGTAAACAATTTTTGTTAACAATCTTTAGACATGATTTTAAAGTCTATTCGGTAAGGACTATTAATTTTAATGCCTGAACTTTTTAAACTTATGCTTTTTGTAGAGTTTCTCAAGTTTTGATGCAAAAAAGCTTCAAAAAGCAATAAAGTTAATTCTATAAAAATACATGATAAGGTAAAAAAAAATAATAACCGTAAGTGTAACTCGTGGCCAACTTTCGGCATATTCATATAACTTTCAAGAGGGTTAAATTGGCATGATTTATTAAATCATCCAAAATAATTGCCTAAAACGTATTATTTCTACGATTAGGCTAAAGCGAAGTGTTATTAAACTGCGTTCACATACAAATAGATCCCGGAGATTATGAGATTGGTGACTTGCCCCGGTGCATGAGTGAACGCGGAGGAACCCGCTCCCTATGCGAAACAGGTGCGATTGAAACACCGCATCCTACCTATTTCAATCATCAATTAGGTCCGACTGGGTACCCCTCAACGTTGCCGTTTGCTGCCGCTTACCAGTTTGCTAATTATCCCCTGATCGCACCCACGACCCATTTTGATATCATGGGTAGGGATTGCGGTGAGCCATCAATCCTATCCGAGTATATATAAATATTAAAAATAAGTTATTATACAAATCAGTCCGAGTAAAACGAAAAAATAATTTTACACTGTAAGCTAGCGCTTTCACGAAATAGTTTATTCTTTAATTCTGCCAGCAGAAGCGAAATTAACATTAATAAGTGACAATTACATTCATAGATTTTAATAAATAACTACTCGTCCGAAAAAAATTAGGCACCCAATGGAGGAATTCGGTGGTCACTTATCATTAGCTAAAATGGGAGAAAACAGATTTTTTTTTGAATTGTGTGCTAATTACATTGAGATTAGCTAACTAGAGAGACCAAACCTGCCATCTTTGGGATTTCCAAATCCGTTTATCGTTTTCTAATCAAACTTAGTAAGTCAACTAACTATAAACATTAAATTAGAAAAAAATGTTAAAAAAATAAAAAAGTAACAGAAAAACAAAAAAATATTAAATTAAATTATTTTTGTATTTGAAATAATTAAATTGTTATATTCAAATTGTGAATAACATTTTTATTAAAACCCGATAATAAATTAAAATACATTTAGATTGGGACTAAATATATTGTATAATTTAAATGTAGATGTATGAGCTTGATATACTTAGAAATTTTATTTCTCATTATTTGAGATAAAAAAAATGTAAGTTACAAGGGATTTTTTATATGAAAAAAAAAAAAAATTCTTGAGTTTCTTCTTTTTGGTGTTATCGAGGTCGTAAAATCTGTCAATTTGGTCAAATAAGGCCATTTTTCTATATGAAGGAATCTAAGGAGGCGAAGGCGGAAGCTACGAAAAATAATAGATATCAGATAAGGCCTTCATGGCGATTGTTTTTTTAACTTTTTTTTCTGGCATCGATATTTGATAACCTGTGATTTATACAATTCTAACCTAAAAATTAAAAATTCAAACTAATTAGAGTAATTTTGTTTTAAAAAAAATTTTTTTATGCTAAATAACACAGGTCAACAATTTTTTGAGATTTATGATTTAACTATAGAGATCAAACAGTCAGTTATAAACATAAAAAATTTAGGAAAAAAGGTTGAATAACCAATAAAGATTCAAAAACAAAAATAATGTAATTTTATTTTTGCATATTCACAATAACTTCAAATAATATCTTCATTAAAAACCGATAATATATCGAATCGTATTTAAGTTTGAACGCGAAATATTCTGTATTATTTAAATGCCGATGTGAGAGCTTGATATATTAATAAAAAAAATTTTCCATTATTTGTGATTAAAAATATAAGCTACAAGGGATTTTAATATGCAAAAAAGATTTTAAAATTTTTTCTTTATAGGGTATATTTAGATCTGTTGTCAAAATAGGCCATTTTTCGTTATAGACGGATCTAAGGAGCCAAAGACGGAAGAAAAGAAAAACGAAAAACATATATGAGATTAGGCCATCATGGGGATGCATTCTTTTATATTTTCATAAAATTCACGTTCTGACATAAATATTTGTTGACATGTGTAATATGCAAAAACGCCCTAAAATGCGTAAGTACTGTATAGGCAGTTTTCTACATGAGTATAACTTTATTTTTATAAGAAACTTTTAAAAATTAATGTTTTAATATTTGTGAAACTATGTCCACCAATTGTTTCACATAGTGATATTTAAAATGACTAATCTATGTTACAAATCTGTGGTAATATTAAAATTATTTTCAATGTCCTTTGTGGCACCGACGAGGTAAACACTCCAGTGCATCGGTTTTTATGGCTAAAATCGAACAAAATTAAATTTAGTACAATTCTTTTCTGGACGTGCACTTAGACTATTTTGTCAATAATCTTTTCTAAAAATAGCGTATTTAAATCTTTAAATTTTATTATAAGTGTATTCTAATTTTAAGATTGAATCCATCGTCCTACCTCCTCGAAAACAATTACGCCATACCTTTTCAGCGAATTGACCCCTTAAGGCGACCCGATACATCCTCACTCATAAAAGGGGCAACTAATCATTTAAGCGAGGACAATCAACCGATGATATTCCAAAGCGCACAAACCGAGGGAAATATATATCCTAATACATACAATCTCGCGCTATTATCAGCATCTTCTGCCACCATTAGGGCGTCACCAGTGTGCCAATCTCAGTAGGAACGTTAACAACAAGCATCAAGGTCTAACAAAAAATTCCATTTACTATAACACAAGTCTACAAAAATCAACGAGTATTCGGTGAGGTTTATAAGCAACCACGCCAAAATTTGCCCTTCTCAAATTTTTTTTCCGTTTCAAATACGAGCCCAAACAAAATCTTAAATTATTGAAAAAATAGCCAAATAAGTTGATGCGATATTCTAACGAGAAAAATTAATTTTTTTCTTAGGGCACGTGCAAAGTGAGTTTTTATTTTCGTAAAATTTTAAAAATTCTGAAAATTTCAAAAATTTATTTTTTACTATAGTTAATTCAAAATTTAATGGTTATTTTCAAAAATGAAGTTGAACAAATCTGCCCCCCCCCCTCTAAATTGGAAATGGAAATTTCTTATATTTAAAAAATTGCATCAAGTTAGATTTGGTTTTAAAATCTGCCTGCACATACTTTTAATTTAAAAGAAACATTGTCAATAAATAGTTAATTGATATTCTTGTATTATATTGTTATTTTTTTTTATATTTCACTATAATGTTGTTTACAAATTATTTTATATATACTTATAGTCAATTTAGATAATATAATAACCATATGGGATAAAGCATTTTTCTGAGCTACACCCTAATGCTAATGCCCTAAAACATGTAAATCAAGCATGACAGTCCAATTTTTCTCCTAATTTCAGTAATTATTCCATTGTTTGTTAGATATGCGTCCCATTTGGTGCCTACTTAAATAATATATTAACAATTCTAAATGTTTTTTATTATAGTTTGTTTTTCTTATAGAATTTAACAATATGTCGTTGTTAATAATAATATAAATTGTTAATATATATATAATTGAATATTGCTATGGCATTATAAAATAAATGTAACTTATAAATACACAATTTTATTTAAAAAATAAATTACAACAATAAAATAGCACTGACCTAATGAGCAAGATTAAATCGGTCATATCAACGAATTTGAAAAAGTAAACCCGTCAATTTTTTTAAAACAAAATTTCATTTTAAGACTAAGAGTGGAGCTCACTCATTTTGAGAAAAACAGCTCAAATTTATTCACAAATTCGTAAATAAAACTAGCTAAAAATTTATTTTTGATAAGGCGCTCACCTCATACACCAAAAACAACTAAGTTGGCCGAGCATTACGACCTCTAACTTAATTTCCTTTACTCACTTTTCTCAGATCGCTTTGAGATATAAAAATGATTTAAAAATGGCGTCAATTAAATACAAAATTAATAAATAATACCAAAAACGAATCAGGCGCAACCCGGAAAAACGAATATTAAAAAATTTAGTCATTAAAAGTTTTAAATAAATAGTTTGTTAACACGAAATTATTAAATTTATGTTTCCTATTTAATTTTTATATAAATTCCCAAAATTGTCTCAATTTTGATTAAAAAATAAAAATTTTTGGAATTGGGGGAAAAATTCTATTATTAAAACCAACAACTTAACCTAAAAACAATGTTGGCAGTAAATAATTCCAAAGTGAAGCAAAGTTTGTCATCCATTGTTACGTTATATTGAAATATTGCGGATATTTAATTAATAATTTTTTCAATAATCGATATTTGAAATCTGGCAAAAACCAACCATGTGTTAAATTGCACTCTTGAGTGTGAGGTTCAGCTTGAATCATTGTTTGTATGTCGGGATCTTTGATATCGCAGAGACGAATGTAGGCGGATATTGAGGGAGGAAGAGGATTGGAGGGCGGAAACGGAAATTCCCAAACAAACTAGATTATAAATGTATTATTTCAAGTAAAACTAAGAATAAAGCAGAGCCAAGAAAAAACCTTTTGCTAAACTCAAATTTTTGTTTTTCAAAAATTATATGACAGATTATAAAAATCAACTATAAATAGATACAAAATATAAGCAGAAAAAGCTTAGATTTTGTATATATTTTCTTGATTATAGCTAAAACCTTTTATTTTTTCTAAAAATAAAAAAAAAATAAAAAAATGAGTTTAACTCGACAGGCTTTCCCAGCTCTGGAATAAGGTTGGGACAAACAGTTGATACGCTTAGCTGTTCCTCTTCCCTATTTTTTAATGCCAAAATTTTTGGGTAAAAATTAACGTCGAAACTCAAACTAACGAATGAAATATTTTATTGTTCATAAGTATAACAAGGGATAAGCTGCTAGAGGTAAATAAAAATATGTTTCGAGCAGTCAATGGTTAACCCTAAAAAAGTTTAAGTACGCTATAAATTAATAAGTAAGTATATTTTTAATACAAATTTATACGTAATTAGGATTTTTTAAAATTATATATGCTTTTTATTGCTGAATTAATTTTAACTAACTTTACTTTTTACCTTGCATAAATCACTCGTAACTGAGTTAAAATTCAAAAACTATGTGTTTAAAAGTTATTTTTTGTAGCCCAAAAAACATTGACATAAGCACGCCATTGTTAATGTAAACATACTATCACGAAGTTAAATAAACACAGCCCAATTTTATAAAAGTATTATTAATTATTCTAATTATTTAAAGATTGGGACTATTTAAAATAACAACAAACTTACAAAATTATTTTACAACTATTTGCCATCAGAAATATATAGCCAAAAATACAAAATCAATATAATTTGAACAAATCCAAAATACACAAAACAAATTATAATGCATAAACATAAAATTAAAAAAAATCGGACAGAAAAGAACATAAATTTAATTTTCACAGTGCCTATAGTTAATTTGTAAATAAAATTCTTTACATAGTTTTTTGTATTTTTATTCTAACATTTATATCTTACATTAAAAAAATAAAAAATGCTAAACTTTATGGGAATTAGATTCATACAAAATTTTATATAAAATAGTAAAAACCCTCAATTGTCCAGTATCATAAATTAAAAATCAATTCAAATAATTAACCTCCTTTATCATTCGCTTTTCATTCGCTAGATAAAAATTAAAGTAAATTATTAATTAAATATGATTTACATATGGTTAATAAAAATGAAGTTAGCAAAGATGGATAATCAAGTTTTAACACTGAAAATGTTTTTTTCCCTATTTATTCAAATATCACATCAAAAATAAATCTATTATTTGATATATAAGTCTATGAAACTATTTTTACGAAGGACATGAAGCAATTACTTTATGTTGCAGATGTCGAGAGGCCATTCATTTATCAGTCGCATTTTATTTCTAATATTACAGGTTAAATCAAATTTTAACATATTTATTTATTTGTTTTTAAATGATTAACAAAAATCCCTAGCTTTTTTTTTATATTTAATTATATCGGAATTTTAAGGTAAATTTGACGATTGTAATGTGGCTAAAGTGATTTCGATTTTAAAATATAGTAATAATTAAACTATTGGTAACCCTTTGTTTTTTTGTAAGATATCTTCTAAGGCAAAGCAATCCAATGAAATAGCTTATTGCCCTATAGATTTAGACAATCAATCGTATTTTGTTAATAAATTTGGATAAAATAAATATTTTAATATATTAGACAGGTAACAAATGAGATTGAGCTAACTACAGAAATTAAACCTGCCATCTTAAAGATTTTCAAATCCGTTTCCCGTTTCCTAATAAAACTTAGTAGGTCAGCTACATTAAAAATTTAAGAAAAAATGTCAAAAAACAAAAAAGAATCAAAAACAAAAATAATATAAACATATTTACAATAGCTAAACTGTTAAATTCAAACTCCAAATAATAATTAAATCAAAAAACGGATAATAGGTCATATTTAGGTTGGGGTGCCAAATACATTGTATAATTTAAATGGTGATGTAAGGGCTTGATATACTTAGAAATTTTATTTCTCATTATTTGAAATAAAAAAATAAGTCGCAAGGGATTTTTGTAAGAAAAAAAATTCTTGGATTTTTTTTAGGGTATCGAAGTCGTAAAATCTGTTTGGTCAAAAAATTGTTATGGACAAATCTAAAAAGCAAAAGGCGGAAGAAACCAAGAAAAAAGGAAAACATATATGAGATAAGGTCATCATGGTATGTATGCTATAATTGTTATAAACTTATTTTTTCTGACATTGATATTTGTTGACCTGTGTTATACTTCATATACATGCACAATTTCATTAGGCTTTGATAATTTATATAGGAATTGTAATAAAAAGGATACGTCAATTTTATATACCTTTAAAGTACTAATGCATTATCCAAAAAAGGAATAGATCGCATTTCATTTTTTTTCGATTTTTAAAAAAAGAGCGTAAAAATTTGCTCTTGATTCCAAAGCAAGTCTATACAAAGGCTGGGATTGAGATCATCAAATATACCAATTTTTAAAACAAATGGATCAGTGTATATGTAAAAATTATAAAGTATATTGTACGCTCTTGTGTCCCTATTTCTTAAAAATTAAACGGTTATAGGTGTACCTACTAAAAACCATCTCCTCAAGGCCTCTTTTTCTTTAAGGCCGCCAAATTAACTTTTTATTGTCTCACCATAAAATGGGCTAAATTGAAAAAACTGCGTATTTTAAAAAAGTCATAAAATTCTAAAAACATGTCAATTTGCTATCCGGCTACTTATTTGTTTAAAATGTAGTATATTTGATTTATTTTGGTACAAAGGTGAATATAGTATAATGCAGGCTTGAGCACGATCTGAATCGAAAACGATTTAGATACAGATCATAAATTATAGATAGCATCTATGATCTGTAATTTAAATGACTTTTCAAGATTTGTGATTTCTGATTTAAGTCGTCGTTTTTCACTAGAGATCTGTATCTATGAAATTTTTGATACGATTTAAATCACAGATCAATTGAATTTTGAGGTGTTTTGATACTATTTGTATATCAATGGTATATTTGATTATTAGTATATTAAATCCTATCTAATACAAAATCAAGAAAAAATCTTACAAAATAATTGATTTTAAAATTAATAAAGATTTTCTAATTATTTTTTTACCCGATGCTAATTAAACTTAAGCTATAAAAATATTTTAAATTATATTTCTACTTTTAAATTTCTAAAACTTACGCTATTATATTATTTTATGTTAAATTCACTCTTAAATTTTTAAAACTCCTCTATAAAATTGTTTTAAATTAAATTTCTGAATTTATTAAACTTACACTATTAAATTTATTTCTAATTTATTTTTACTTTTAAATTTCTAAAACTTACGCTATAAAATTATTTTTAATCAATTTTATACTTTTGAATTTCACACGCTATAAAATTATTTTTTAATTAATTTTCTATTTTTGTATTTTTAAAACTTACGATATAAAATTATATTTAAATTTCAATTTTTGAATTTCCTTGTGATATATTCAATAATCTGCTATTTTTAAAATGGATGAGAATAATTCCGAAATAGTTTTGGATGAAGGAGATGAAATTAATTCTACAAATTTGTCAATATTAAATGAAAAATACTTTCAAATTAAATCTAGGGCAGGAAGAAATGTCACAGCTTCCTGCCAGATTTGTCAAAAAGTTATATCTGGAAATATCACTTCTACCAATTACATAGACCTTAAAGTAAATTAAATTAAATTCTATTATAATTATTATTTAGAAATTACATATCATAAAATATGAGGAATCATACTACAAATAAATGTAATAAATATATATTCATTTGAATCGCTTATTGTTTTCAATTTTAAATACGATCTGTGATTTAGTTCATTTTCTTTAAAGTCAATAGATACTATTTATGATTCGTGATTTTAGATACTTTTTAAAAAACGATTTACGATCCGCGATTTTATTATAAAAAAGTCATTTGATTTATATCTATGATCGAGATCACTTTTGCGTGATTTATTCCCAAGCCTGATAATAAAACTATCCGTCTAAAACAATTTTCCTAAATAAAAAGACCCTCAAGGAAAAACGAAGATATGCGATAATGTTGATCAATAATTATGGGCAAACATAGTTAGTGCCTTGTTGCATCTTGGCTTTTCAAAATTTGATAAGAAACCCAGCCTAGGTCAAGATGTAAAAGAGTCTTTCAAAAAAATGTACTTAAAACAAATTTGACGTCGAAAAATTGGAATTAAACCAGAGTTACAATACTCGAGGATCTCAAAATCATATTTTAATTGTGGCGGGGTCAATAAGGTAAATTCACACTCTTCCTTTACTAAAATCGATTTCGTGTATTTTATTATTAATTTGTGTAATTTTGTTAAAATAACTTCTTTTTTTGAACTTAATTAGAAAAATGTCATAATATACAAAAATCAAAAGAGTACAACTTAAAGTGCAATGAGTTGCGAACTCGCGCATATTTATTTTTTCTAATCAAAATAAGTGAGATCAGCTTAAAAATATGAAACAATAAAAATAAGTTTAAAATATGTGAATGGTCAAACGACACAAAAATTGAGCTATTGAGTAGAACCTTGTGCAATAATTAATTTCAAAATTTTCCCTCAAAACAAATAATATTGTTTTTTCTCCAGAAGAAAAAAAGGCGTTAATGATAATCAGCTCTAAAAAATGGAATCTATATAGGACGTCGGTTAGGAGATATTGGGCATCGAAAACTATCTTATTTATAAAAAAAGAAAGAAAAAAAACTATTTTTATGCCGTGTTGACAAAATGGTTTAAAGAAAATATATTTAGAAGCCAAAAAAAAATAAAGATGGAATAGAATTTATAAATCGGCAAAAATTCCTTTTTGCGACATTTTGGTAATTTAATGATTATTAGCCTAAATTGTAATAGCCGCCAAAAAACACAGCTCGCCAAGGGTAAACGGATTTAAAATTCCTTAAGATGGCATATTTAGACTCTTAACTTTGCTGATATATCTTAAAGCCAGCTATTACCATTGAAAATTTTTGATAATTAAAAAAAAGATCCAAAACAAAAAAATATTGAAAAAAATTATTTATATATAAAACAGCTAAACTGTTAAATAATTTAATAATATTTTTACATTAAAACCGATAAAATATCATGTCTTTAGGTTGAGGTGCCATATATTCTGTATAACCTAAATGTTGACGTAAGAGCTTGATAAATTTTATTTCTCATTATTTAAAATAATTAGAAGTTATAATAACTTTTTTTTTTCATTTGTTTTTGTATTCACAAGGACAAAATTAATCAATTTCGCTAAATGCGTTTTTCAATATTTAACAATCAAACTGCAGCCCACATGTTTTGGCATTGCTTCAAATGTGGTGATATTAAACTGGAAAAGGTTAAAGGATAGGATAATTAAAAAAGTTTATCCCTTGGTGATGAACCCAAATTGCAAAAGGCAAAGAAGTGTAATAATCTGCAAAAATTACTGCATTATCAATTATTATTAACACAACTTGATAGAGATTTGTATAAAATTTATCTTACAGTTTATCAAATTGTTAAGGACAATAGTTTGATAAAAACGATATTTTGGATCTGTTCTAGGATCCACTCCATATTTTACCCAAAAACACCTCCATGGTCCACTAGAAAAATTGTAAGCAAACATATTCATATAGGCTCTAATGTTATATGGAGTAGTGCCTTCAACCAAGTTATATAGATAATTTTTGCTCCATATTGGGTGGGCTTCATATAACTAAATCATAAAAATAATTATCAAAAGCCTAAAAGGTTTGCTATTTAATTGAAAAAATTATTCACCTCCTCCATCCTTTTCAATATAGATGAGTTTAGTGAAAGGCGATACTTTAAAAATTGTTTAGGAATTTGTGGCAAAGGATCCTCAAACCTTATTCCACTAGGAGGTATTTCCTTGAACATTCTATTATAAACTCCTAATAATATAAATTAAAATAGTTAAATACCTGTATGATCAAGCACATTTTGTTGTTTTACTTCAGATATATTTGATTCAAAAATTCTTTTGTAAGGCAGATTGTGGGTTGAAAATGGAAAAGGAATAATATAAGAATTACAAGAGCCAGATATATTTATAGGTTTAAGCTTAAACATATCAACATTAAATGGTTGAGATATTTCTCTAGGCAATACATCATGTAGAACCTCCAAGTTGCTAGATTTAAAGGGTAAAAATTGATAATCAGCAATGCCTAATCATTATTTAACAAAAATTACCATAAAATTCATAGACATAATTAATTTGGCCAACCAAAATACATTGGTACTTGTGTTCAATTAAACCATTATGTTTCTTTTTTAATCTTTGGTATTTAATTACATAATCAAAACATGTCTCAGGATGACTAAAAAGAGGTGTCGAAGTCATATTAGGTTTTTCCAATAATGATAACTTTTTTAAAGGAGAAGAAAAACACTATAAATTAAGCTATTAAGACTATTACATAATCAATCTGATCAAGCCCGCCCAAAGTTTCAAGTGATTTCTCAATTTGGTCTTCACAAATATAAGGGTAATTAACAAGAATGAATTGACGATCGCTAATATCAATTTCGATATTCATGGATATTTAAAAACAAAGTTAATAAAATTTAAAAATCGCCTCACTAATTACGAATGCATGCCATGTCTTGTAATATTTTTATAAATTAACTTAAAAGCAATGAAATTTTACCTAGATTTTAGGTTTAATAATGTAAAGGTTTATTAATTCTGGTTTACATGTTTTTATATTTTTTTTAAAGACTAAGTATTAATTTTAAAATTTAATATTTGAATAGTAAAAATTTAACTAATATTAAAAATAATAATTCTTTTTAGAATATGCTATACAAAATATGTTTAAAAAAAATTTTTTTAAAAAATAATTACAATTTCTTAAATTTTTCTACACTACCACTATCAACATTTAAATTTTTTTTCACTAGCCACCGCCAAAGTAAATCACACGAAATCAAAACAAATTTTGTTACTTTAAAATAAATTTTAGATTTAATATTTACGATTTATAAATTTTATTTTATACAAATTTGGCAACTTAAAAAATGCGTTTTATTACAAATTTGATTTAATAGAACGTATTATAAGACAAATTAGCGTAATATATATATTTAAAATTTACAAAAAGCTTGGGCTTTTTACCTATTAAGCGGCATACCTATAATTGTTAATTTTTTAAAATATATGATAAATGCAAGTATAGTAATTAATTTTTTGCATTACCATAGCCAAAAATAAGATTTAATTCCCAAACAAACCAAAATTTATTTCATCTAATAATTTATAACTAATTGTAATAAAACCTATATTTTATTATAATCTGACCTAAAATTGACGTTGAGACCATTGGCACCCAGAAGGTCAATACGGGCTTATATACTAACCTAATCGACTCGTAAAATTCATTAATACAAAACCCGGCCCGGATTGTGGTTTGGCTTGACCCTACTAGCATAACTTAATATTTTAGCCGGGCCCAACGTAGCTCCGCCAAAATTAATAAATCCTAAACATTTTAAGATGCAAATAAAATACAAAATTTAGCACCGTTTAAAGTTTTAGTAAATATTTTTTTTAGTTCTTATTAACGAAAATAAAAACTAAACCAAAATACGAAAAATTGGCCCATGCAATTTATTTGTTTTAACTATTATTTATATAAGCGGGTTTCCGCAATCAGAATTTTACAGTTATTATAATATTATAAAGATTTTATTTATAAGATATCCAGCATAAATATATTATAATATTAAATTAACAATGATATAATTAATAAATTATAAACAGTATATTGTATGTAATATATGAAAGAAGTAATTAAAATAATTTAAAAAAAAATTAAATAAATAAAATATATAATTTACTAAATTTTAGAATCTTCTGGCCATGTATTTTTCAAAAGAAAATAATTATTTTTTAAAATTTCGATTGAAATTTTTTGCCTTATGCTAAAACTCGGTAAAATAAAATTATTTTTAATTAGTTTACCAATTTGTTCAAAAATTTTCAAGGCTTCAAGACCAAATGATCCAGAGGTTGTGGCAACAATTGGTATAAAAATATTATCGGAATTTAAAAAACAATATTTTCTTGTTTTTAAAATTTCGGCATTTAAAATTGGATCAAAATTATAATTTGAAGGGGCCAGAGGATCAACACAGGTAAAATCCTAAAATAAAGGTTACCCCTCAGCAGGCCCGATTCTAGCTTTTCCATTTTAGGGGGGCAAAAAAAACTCGTGGGGGGGCAGAAAAATTTTTTTGCCGCCTTCGGCGGCAAAATTGGCTGAGACCTTCGGTCAGGGCAAAAAATATACATGTACATCTATAGAATCCATGTTTTAAATTTCTTAACAAATTTATAGTAATTTATTATATTCTTAATAAAAAAAATGATTGCGTTTATAATTTGGATATGTGAGTTAAAATTAATTGATTTCACTAATATCAATTGCTTAAAAAGATATGATATTTTGAAATTAATTTTAAATATAATTTTATCATTTGGTATCAATGCGCATGAAAATTAAAAATATGATATATATGAATGATAAAAATGAATTACATAAAACTTTGGATTTTAGAAAATGAATAGTAAAATAAGATTGATTATCATGAAAACAAAATGTATAAGTATGCTAATTTGGAAGAATATATATGAAAAAACACTGGTTATATATAACTAGTAATTAATATTAGGGTAAAAATTAAATAAAACATGAACATAAACGTAAAATGCGCATAAAAAAAATTGCAACCATGTCTTAAAATAGTAAATAACTAGCTGATTATGAGCAGTGTTTTTTATTAATCTAACAATTTTATGCCAAAGATTGTTTTGATTAAATCAGGGATTGGTACCGGTACCGGTACCGGAACCGAAAACCGCGGTACTTGGAGGGTTGCTCGGTACCGGAACCGGTACCGGTTCCTAAAATTGAAAAAAGCGGTTCCGCGGTACCAAAATACATTATTAGCTTAAAAATACTTTAATTAAAATATAATGGCTAGAAATCCACACTAAGTGGTCTGATAGTTGCTTTGTTCCCTAAATCACCTAAATGGCGATATAATTTTTAGCTCAGTAGTATAGATATTATCTTAAAATTTAGCATAAAGATGCACAATATGTATAATATAAAAAATTTATATCAAAATATGCAAAAGAATATTTAAGTCAAACTTATAAAAAGTTTTAAGATTTTGTAACATATAAACTAAAATAATTTTATTTTATTATTTTTGATATTTTAGATGTTTCATTTGTTATAAAAAACTATTTTTAATATTCCGGAAATTTTATAGTGTTAAGAAAAATTCAAAAACTTAACATAAATTTTGATTTGTAAAAAATTATTTGTTTAATATTATTCAATTATATATTTCAAAACGGATGCACTTTTCAACCTTGAAATATATTCTTTCAGATTTACGCAATCGAATAGACTCCAATTTACTAAATTCAATTATTTTACTTCGTTTAAATAAAGATTTGAAATAAAGTTTTGTCTATTATACGTGTATATATGTATATATTGCATTTATTATATATAAAAATAAATATAACCTGACATATATGTGTTATTATAAGTGCAGTAATTATTGTACCCTCTGGTACCGGAACCAGTACCCAGTACCGGTACTTGAGATAGGCTGGTACCGGAACCTGTACCGATACTAAAAATTTCCGCGGTACCAATCCCTGGATTAAATTATAAAATTCATCAAAATTCAATGCCCCAGTATATGATTTCTCGTGTCCTAGAAAAACCAAATCACCTTTTACGCAGGTCACTACTTAACAGCTAGAAGTTATCATCCTTCTTATAGAAGAAAATGTGGCCTCACAACTCGACGTTGAAGAGCCAATTAACAAACTTATAGGAAAATTGTTAAATAGATTAGAAAACGCATCTTTGTAATCATACAAAAATTTATCAAAATCATTAGTAACACATTCTTTGTAATTACTAAGTTACTTATTAAAAAATTTTTGGCTACCCCAATTTCTTTAGATAATGAATTTTTATTAATATTACTTATTTTTAAATGAGGCTCTAATTTATTTATATCTAAAATAAAGGTTAATCAAATATTAAAGGTAATCTAAAGATTTTAAATAAAGAATCAATCTATAAATTAATAATATTAAAATAAATACTTTTTACTTCATCATTAATATTTAAAATATTTTCAAATGAGTAAAAAATAAATAAAAATCAGAAAAATCTTTAGGTTTAGTATTTCTTTTATCCATAGATAAATTATTGTCATTTAAAAAAGTATTAATATCAAAACAATTTTTGAATAAATCTTCAGATGTATTTTTATTTCTTAATTGTTTAATTTCTAACAAACAATTGTGTATTAAATCAGAAGTTTTAGAAACATAAATTGTTCTGCATTGAAATTGATCTATAATTATTTTTAATAAATAAAATAATTTTTCAATTAAATACAAAAAAATAAATAGATGATTATAAATATGGTCAAAAAACATGATTCGGCCCTGTGACCTGAAGATATAAAAGTTTTTTTATTTTTAATTTTTAAAAGAATATAAAATATTTTTGTGTAATTTTTTAAAAAAAAATGACACCACCGATGGGGCAACAGCCTGGGTTTGGTTACGCATTTCCTAACTTCCTTGATTGCATCATGTTGAAAAAATTTATGAAGGGAAGAAAAAATAACAAAAAAATCTTTCCCTTCACTTAAAATTTCAAGACAATCTTTTACAACAAGATGCAATCGGTGGTTAAAGCAGTGAATATACGGGACATGGTGTCCAGCTATTTTGCTTAATAATACCACCTTTTTCCCCGGGCATTACGTTCGCCCCATCGTAGCATTGTGCGATTAGGTTCTTTGGTTCTAGATTATATTCTAACAAAAGATTGATGACAAGTGAGAAAATTTCTTAGGCATCATATTTATGAATTGCTTTCACAAACATAATGTTTTTTGTAAAATCAAATTTTTTTATATGTTATTATGTTAGTTTGATCTCTCTTGAGGATGAGAAGTATTAATGAATAAAAACACTTTTAAAAAAAGTAAATATTTTTATGATAATATTTTTTAGATATTTTTGACGGAGCAAATCTAATTATATTATGTGGAAGAAATAAAATTACTTTGTATTTTTTTTTGGGGGGGGGGGGGGGGCAAATTCAATTTTGGGGGGGGGGGGGCAAACATAAAATTACTATGCATTTTTAGGGGGGCAAATTCAATTATTTTTTTTTTTGGGGGGGGGGCAATCAAAAACTTTGGGGGGGGGACTGCCCCCCAAAAAGGGGTATAGAATCGTGCCTGCCCCTCAGAGAAGGGAACAAG
>JAUIRJ010000312.1:0-21309 GCA_030555515.1 Acutogordius australiensis | reverse complement strand
TGGTTGCCTTGGTCTCCTTACTCATATCCGTCCTAGTGTACCTAATAAGTAAAGTTGTAATTATACATTGAAGGTTAATTTTATTTAACTTCAAGTTAAAGATGCGTATGAAACAAATAATTCGACTTATTTCGTCTTTTTTTTCACATGATTGATGAGAATTTTGAATTCAATGGAATAACTAAGCCATATTAGGTCTATTTGAAGTTTTACTTTCGTACTACTTATAAAAAGTAAAACTTCTTTTATTGCCTTTCAGATTTAATAACCTATCTCATGATTCGTTTCGACCTACAAACCATAACGATCTCATGTATTTTCACGGGGCTCATGGTTACCCTCATTATGGTCTCGATTCTGCATACGGCCAATGTCTGGTATAGCGTGACCGAACGTGGAAAAGCTACTTGGATTTCCCCCGCTCATCAAGCCAAATTAGGCTTAGCTTGGCCTTATGCATGGTCCTTCAACGCATCCTACACAAACGCAATGCGACAAAAAACTTCTAATAGGGGTATGGCGGCGATACAGAGCACACCTGACATTTTGGAAGGACAATATCACATAAATCCCGTTGTTATACCCAAAAATAAGTTGAATCATAAAGAAGCGATTGATGGGCATGATGTTAAAGTAGCCCGGAATCAGCAACCCTATGCCAATAATATTCATTTTATGAATGTTAAAAATTTAAACAAAAAAGAAGCTTCCCGGATTGAATATAATGATACAACACTTGCCCATCCGACGAGATCGTGCCCCATACGAACACTGAGCCAAAGCCTAAATAAATATTTTTGTACACTCGTTTAGTAATTTTTAGCAATTAAAAGGCATTTTTTCAATGTATTTCATATTTATTTTATTATATTGTATATATTTATTTTTTTTAAGTTAAGAATTTATTTATTTGTATATAAACCGATTTGTTATATATATATTGTAATTTAAGTTACTTAGACATATGGCATAATAAATGCAGTTATTTAAAATTAATATAGCAATATTTATAGCACATTAAGGCTCAATACGCGAATTACAGAAAACTCAAGTATTTGGAACTATACCTTGCCGATCAAGTCAAATTAATAAATATACCGATCAGCATTGATTAATAGTTATAAATTCTTTAGTTACTGGTCTTATTCAAATAATTAGTAAATTAAGGACGGGGCCACGCCCTGGAGTGCCTTCAAGAGATGGAAGACGAATTGTGCATTAGCAGGTGTGGCCTTCAGCTTTTACTGAATTTTGCAACAGAAATCTGTAATTTTCCGGAGAACGCCACTTTAATCGATAGTTGTGTTGGCAAAGAACCAACCCAAGTAAAATTTAATGTATAACATCAATTAACTAAAAATCTGAAGCGTTGGCTAAAATTTTAATTTTATATTGGTGTTCATCATCCAAAACTGTAAAAACGATAGTTGCTTTTAATGATGCTAAGGATTAGCCAACTTTTTATATAATTATTGGAATCTTGGTATAGGAAGGTAGTAGTTGACGAAAAGCATAGGGGTTAGTTAGATCGGCTTCTTTAAAAAAAGTATATTGACATACCCAACACAAATTTTGATCGGTGCACCTGTTTTGGATTGCCAATTTGGTGGGATATGTTAGCAGATATAGGTTATAAAAGTATGTCTAAAATGGGGTTACATACTTCTTCTTTTTATGATATTATATCGTTATTACTGGGCTGGATAAAAAAAATAAATGGGCTCTATTTTTACAAGTTTTTAAGTTCATTTCCCCAAATGCTCATAAACTCGTGGGCATGACAAAAGAAAAGCCCCTTTTACTTGCTTAAAGAAAAGGGTGTGTTTGAAAAAAGCCCCATTTCTTCAAATAAAAAACTCCTAGGAGTGTTGAGAAAAAAATAACCCACCCATCATTATTATAAAGTAAAAATCAAAATTTTAATTATCATAAAGAAAACAAACACTGGGCTTTTTGGGGCTCTCTAAGAGCCACTTTTTGTGTGGTTTTTTTGCCCTTTTTCTTAATGTCTTAAAATGATTCCTTGGCCAATTAGATTTATTACATATAAAAAAAATAGTAACTCAAAATATTACGTTACAACATGCATATCCTTTTAATAATTGGCCTACTCAATCATTGATAGAAATTTTATTTCAAAAATTGATTTATTATCTTTGAAAGTGATTAATTGATAGTATGAGATAAATGTTCTTATTTTACTTATACATTATCAATTACGAAAATTAGTTCTTGATCATTATTAAAATTTCTTGCAAATAAATTGGGTTTAATTATCTACTCTAAAATACTTAATAAGGGCTTTTTTGATAAATTATAGCCAAGGATTGGAACTCATTGAAAAAAGCTGGTACTAAGTTCCGAGTTCTTGAGATAATTTTCAAAAGAGCTGGAACTAAGTTCTTGGAAGTACCGACGAGTTCCAAAATATCGGAACTCAAGTTCCAATTTTTTTTACTAGAGAGCTTCAAAAAAGATATATTACACATTGCACATTCAATTTATTAACCATATAAAATGTAAACATTTATTTATTAAGCTTTTAATTCATTCCAACAAAAAGAATATCATTTAAAATATTATCCTTTAGCCGATTTCTTTGGGAATCTAAGAGAAAGTTTAAATAAGAGAATAATCTTTCCACACTGACCTCGGTCAAGGGGACCGATACAAGTTAAAGCTAAGTTTAGTAGCAGAAATTCAGCTTTGTTGGCTACCCACCAGCTTCTAATATTTTCATCCGCCTTAAAACGCGGAAAATTCTCGTATTTTAAAATTTCTATGTCTAATTGCTCGTATATCAGGAGGGCTTTTGAGTCATCATGGTTATAACATATTCTTTGAAACATTCTCTAAAAGTGAAAATTTTTTCTGTCATCTTTACAGAAGAATCTAAAATAATTTCTTCCTCGTGATTACCTAAGTCTTTGCTTTAAGGAGAGAGGGATTTTGATAAAAAAAATTCAGAAACTTTTAGCCTTCTCGCATTTATTATTATTTAATTTAAAGTAGAATCTTTTTTCTAGAAACCGGCCACAATTGACTATGTCATTATCTAAAAACCGGAATTCTCTTTGTTCAATAAAATGCAAAAGGGATAAAGAAAAAGCGGCTGATTGAGTTTTTAACACTGCTTTGCAGAAATAGTTTTTTTGTAAAAAAATTGCAAACATCTAAAATTTGAGCCTGAAGCTCTTTTGTTAAGATTGCTGCGGGGCCTAATGTTTCGACTAATTTAAAAATATTCCAAATTGGGGTATTTCCAACTCACGTAAAATATTTTTGTGTTGATCAAAAAACGGTCTTAATTTAATTATTCTTTCTATACAGGTGTAAGTTTAGTTTCACCTCCCCTGATGCATAAGTATGGATTGGGGAAGATTTTGGGATTTTAACATTGCTGTTAAAATAGGCCTTTTAAGCTTAGCAGCCAATTGTCTTGCTACCTTGATTGCTAAAGTTATTTCAGGTGTGCTGACCAGAAAAGAGTTAACTGCTAATTGAACCACGTGCGCAGCACAGTTGAGATCAATGTTGATTGACGAGTTGAAATCATATATTTACAAACCTCGTAAAAACCCTCTAATATTAGTTATTTTAAAAAGAATTCTATTTTGATTGAAAAATTACGATAGGTAAACCGCCTATTTGCTTGGTTCAAGCTAGGGTTATAAAATAATTTACAAATATAAAAATTTATTATTTGTTTTTCAGACCAGTTTTAGACGCTGATCATAAATAAATCTGATAATAATTTTATTGAAGTATCACTTTGTAATAAAATAATCGCAAAGTACTAAACCGCCTATTTGCGTGAGTCAAGCTAGGGTAAAAAAAGTTTAAGATTATAAAAACTTTTTAAATAATTTCTTCAACAATTTTAAAGGCTGATTACGATTATTTAGAAAAAATATAGTTTAATATAGTATTATTTGAGATATTTAAAATAAATCGCGATGGAACTCGAGAATGGAACTCGAGTTCCTCGAGTTCTACTACCTTGGTACTAAGTTCCAAGTTCCGAGTTCCATTTCAAAAAAAAGACGAGTTCTTCGAGTTCCAAGTTCCAAGTTCTGGAACTAGTTCCAATCCTTGATTATAGCCTTTATTTTAATCTTTCTTTATGTTTGGGGGAAAAATGAGCCTATATTTTTTGGCTCATTGTTTTCCCAGAACCAGTGCTGGAAAAACAATGAGCCAAAAAACTTTGGCTCATTTTTCCCCCCAAAATATAAAAAAAGAAAGGGGGCTACAAATAAAGGGCCAAAATTAGAATTTAAAAAAAACCCTTACTAAGAAAAGGGGCAAATAAAACCCACAAAAAGTGGCTCTTAAAAAGAGCCCCAAAAAACTCATTTTATGTTTTCCTTATAATAATATTATAAAATTTTGATTTTTCTTTATAATAATGATGGGTGAGTTATTTTTTTTTAAGCTCCTAGGAGTTTTTTTTAAAAAAAGGGGCTTTTCTTACACATGCTCCTTTTCTTTAAGCAAGAAAAGGGGCTTTTCTTTTGCCATGCCCACGAGTTTGTGGGCATTTGGGGAAAAAAACTCAAAAACTTGTTGAAAAAAGCCCATTAAGTTTTTTTTCCCAGCCCTGCCCAGAACTGCTTTATTATATAAAGTATTTGCAAATTATGCCATATAGAATGAGTTATTTGGCATTGTTTATTTGGACAATAAAAAACTAATTTAACGAATTCTAGAGGATTTTATAGAAAATATTATAGCAATCATCCCGGTCTTGACATTCCTCCCTTCGTTTTACATAAAAATAAATGTAATTTAAGGCGCCAATAAGCTTAAGTCATTTAAGAAGATTTTAAGCAAAAAACCGTTCATAACAAAAATTTTATAAAAATGTCATTACCTGATTGGAGCCCTCTAATGCCAATTTGCTTGGCTCTCTTATATAAGAACCCTAGGCTATTGATTGCAGGAAGCTTTTAACATGCGCCTTAAACAAAAACCATAATATTAAAATTGCCTGAATGCCACAAAGTAATGCATAAATTGCATTTAAGAACAGAACCGGCCCTGCTTCTAATAGACAGCTGTTACTAATCAATCGGTCCAAATTATTTTACCCGATTTACAATATTTTTTTATTTTATTATCAAATAAGGTCTGTGAATAAGAGTAATAAAATTTTCTCTGTTCTATAATTTTAAAGTTAACCAGGCTTATTTTCAAAAGCAAAATAATGAATTGGGTTGACGTTCAGGTTTGAGTGGGCTAAGACTCAGTTGTGTGCCAGGTCAAAATAATTAGGCTACGGTGATTTGATTAAGCAGCAATAGGGGTTAAGTATTTAATGCAAAAGCCGTAATGGGGTCAGACGGACTCCAATTTAATCAAAAAGAGATATGGATTTATACGTGTAAGAGTACGTATTTCTAATTGTATACACAAAAACAAAATTGGTAATTTTCAGTATTTAACTCCTATCTTCAAAGCCTTTCTGGGTTACTACCAAACCAATTTTAAAACATTTTATACATAAAATATCGTTATTATAATATATATTTACCACAACATTTTTTAACGTACCCATGGCTTTTTTGAAACAAAAGTTTGCTAAGTTTTTGAATTTAAGGTGAAAAAATTTTAAAATTTGTATGCTTACATAAATTAACTATTACTAGTCTTTTTTAGTTTGATGAACTGTACATAATTATCAATATTTATAGGCAAGTTAATTTTAGTGATAAAAAAATGTTTATTAGATTTTTAAAAAAATAATAAGGTTAAAAAATAAAAAATTTGTAAAAATTTATTTTTTTCCTTTTTCATTAGTTTAATAAATTAACCACAAAAACGTTAATTCTGATAAAGAATAAAATAAAATATTTTTGGCCTATTCAGAATATTAGGATCTAACAAATGCTTTATATACCCATCAACAAATTTAAATATTTTATGATACATAGCACAAATGCTTTATATGCCCATCAACAAATTTAAAATACGTAAAAATTTAAATATTTTATGATACATAGCACAAATGCCAATGTTTTTGAAATGGTGTATATTACAAGTCATAGAATGTGTATCTCACCGACCTTCTTAGAATTTAAAAACCAATAATTCAAATGCCATTTACATCTTGTTTCTTAAAAAAACGCATTAGACTTATTTAAGAAAGCGGAAATGTCACTATTGTTTGATTTTTTAGGCATATGCAATTCGGGCATTGACCTAAAATTTTTTATAACTGTGTCCCTAAATAATTTTTACACAAAATTTTTTATTAACAATATAACAAAATTAATTAAAATATTGAAATTAATTCATGAAATCCTTTTTTTTCCTATCTCTCTTTTGACATTTTCTATACATAACATATATACTATAATTTAATTCTTCAACAGGCAAGTTATATTGATTTTTTAGGTTCCATATATTGTTAGTTAAATATAAAAAAAATAATAAAAAATTCAGCTTGCGCAGACTAATACAATCTGCGTTAGTTTTTTGACATCTGAAAATTTGGTATTTTCATTTTAATACGTCAAAATCGAATAAAAAAGGCTGGGGCTATTATATGTTATTAAATGATATTTCGCACTTTAAATATCACAAAAATAGCTGGTTAACCAGAGAGTGGATTTTTAAAACAGGCAAAATTTTCACTTTTTTCCGTTGGGACACTTATTAGTAATTTAATAATAATATGAATCAAATAAATGGTCTAACATTATTGATCCTATATCCTGCTTTTTAGATACTATCAAATTTGGCACATTGGCATATTCAAATATAGTGCAAAGGGCATTAGTATGTCGCAATTAGGGCTAAAATTAATTATTTTGAATTATTTAAAAAGTCATATGGTCTCAACTTTTTAAAATAATATATTTATTAACATTATTTAGGGCCTTTATAAATTTCTCAGGAAATTTAAAAAACGTTTTATGAGCAATTTGTGTTTAGACTTGACTTTAACTTTTTACTATCTCAAAAATTTAATATTTTGTATTTCTAAGGTAGCCCTTATTTCGATCTTCAAAATAAAAATGATACTAGCTACTATGCTTTTGATGTTACATGCGAGCAAAATTGCCTTAATAATCACTTCTGATAAAATTTAGGTTTTTATCAGCACCCAAGGACTCTACTAGTGTACCTTTCAGCCAAAACTGAGACTTCAAGGAAAAAAGCTTGTCGATTTGAGAAATTGACCACATATTAAGTATGCTGAAATGGTACCGCGCATTTATATTTGAAAAGTTTTGCTTCAGGTATAAAATTTTTACCTTTTAGGTAAAGGCCCATATAGAAAAAACGAGAACGTTAACCTTCTTCACCTGATATTTTGTTAAATTATAAAAAGGTATATAATCAGTATTCTATTAAAGAAAAATTTAAGAAAAAAATTAATTTTAACCCTATATGGAAATGGTCTAGGCTTTAATAATTTTGTTATGACTGGTAATCAATTTGTGAGGGAACAGCTAGAGATCTGTTGACATATCCAGAAAAGACAAAATGGGTAAGTGTAATTATCTAAACGCCCCTAAAATAACAGTATTTTGGCAGGTCATCTGTTAAATATGAAGGTATCATAAAAAATCAAGCATTAAATTTGAGAGGAATATATTTATCAAATAAATATTACCCCTGAAACGAATACAAACCCAAAAATCAGAAAAGATTTAACGCGCTATTTATATATTTAAGCATGTTAAAAAAGTGACCCCATGTTGAACTTGATAAATGTATATTTTAGGGCACGTTGAATGAGCAATTACAAAGTTATAAAGACCAACTAAATTACAAGGGAAAAATTTGATTTTAAAAAGGCATTGTCCTTGAATGGAATGTAATATAACAAAAATTATTCAAAAAAAAAATATCCAATAATTTTTCAATCTCAGAAGCAAGTTATTTTTTTTAAACATAAAAAAGAAAGAAATTTTTTTGTGCATTGATTTAAGACACCCGTTACATATTTCAAAACCTGATAAGGGGTCTATCAGAAAGAGCACACTGCCCTAATATCGACGGTTATTTATTATAGTTTGTAGACCGATAAGTGGCTTAAAGGCGACAGAAATTCTATTTCCCCTTTTTTTCTCATTTTTTGACTATCATCTTTAACAAGAATATTAATGTTAACGATATTATATTGGGAGACCTTATATTTTAGTTATTATAAGGCAGTAGAGAAATTTACAATAAACATTTAAGGAAGCATGCTTATATATTACCAAGCTAAAGCGTTTAAAAATGTCCCGAGCCATTTGCCTCGTAACTCAGGCCAATTTGTTAAAAAATAATTAAACTTATTAGACTTGGTATAAATAAATACTTATTTATTTTGATATAAGAGATGAAAAAAATTTTAAATTGTTTGCTTCAAGGGGGGGGGGGGGAGGCAAAAAGGGGCCGTTGCCCCCCTTTAGAAATAGCTTTGTAATTTTTTTGTGCTATTTAACGCTAATTTTTATTTATTAAACAGAAATCGTGCTGGTATATTTATTATTTTTTGGAAATTTTGCGGCTTTTTAAAATATATTGTACAATTATAATATCAAAATTTAGCTTAAGTTTTCTGAATTATCATTAAGTACTATTACGTGTTTTTGTCATAATAAAATAAACATGTAATATACAACTTAATAATTTTGTTTCATAATTGTAAATGTTTTATCTATTAAAAATATAAAATAGTAATATACTTTTTGTTATAATAATTAAATTTTTTATTTTACGCGATGATCGATATCATCATGCTTGCTTGCCATACATAAGGACATAATAGATAACACTGAATTAATAGATCGAACCTTAGAGTGATTTTCAATAGATTCTAGAAGAATATCAGTTTCTTAAATATTTATATTTTCTTTATAAAATTTTTCTCGAATTTATGTCAATGTCATACATTAATTCAATTATGATGCAATATAAATAAATATTTTATGCTAGTCATAATATGATCTTTCATTAGGCATTGTAATTCATTAATTTTTCTCCTAAAATTTCTTTCCCCCCTTCAGAAAAAATTCTGCCTGCGTGCCTGGCACATCTTGAGAGTAAATTGAACCATTAAAGATTCTCAGATAATATTTTTTTTGATCACAAAAATGAGGTGATACATAAATGATTTAAATTGCCTTTTGTAATACCCGCCTTTCCATACCTGTTTAAATTGTTAAATACGAATTAATAGGATGTTTGCATACAATTCAAATAATTATTGCCCGAGGAAAAACAACCACAAAAGTTTGACTCCTCCACTGTTTCATACAATGAAAAAGCGAAAGTAAAGGGACAATAAAATAAGAAAACTACGACTTTTAAAAGGATTAAAACCTTATAAAGGATCACTTAAAAAAGCACACCGAAAAGCTAATTTTCTATTAATTTTTTATGTGTATGACTAAAAATTTGTAATTACAAATTTGAGAGAAAGTTAGATTATTATAAAAATTGTTACAAGTCTCCATTTAATACCATTACCCCGGAAATAAAGGTACATAAAAACGATGCTCGCTTTTATTAGTATGTTGGAACATTTTTTATTATAAGGCGTCGACTAAAATCAATGTGTTCAAAGATATGACACCATGGATATAAAGTCCCATGGTCCGTTTTGTAAAGATTATTTCGCCTTTAACCATATCATATATATATACCAACAAAATGGCCAAATGTTATAGCTAATTTTGTTTGAGATTACCTTACGTAATCTAAAAAGCTTTTTTTAATATTAGAGTTAATTATAATTTATATCTTAATAAGATTAATTTTTTACATCACCAATTAGGTTATAGAGTATAATTGGAACCAAATTCAAAGATTTAAAAAGAAATCAGCATTAATATATAACTATTAATAATTATCAATGTATAATATGTTTATTAAATTATAAAAAAAAGAGGATTATTATAAATATAGGGAAGAAATAATTAAAAAAATGTTATATATACTAATTTTCAAAATCTTCTGGCCATGGGTTTTTAAAAAGAAATAATTATTTTTCAGAATTAATATTGAAATTTTTTGCCTTATGCTAAAAGTGGGTAAAATAAAATTATTTTTAATTAGTTTAGCAATTTGTTTAATACTTTAAGGCATCAAGACTAAATGATCTAGAAGTTGTGGCAACAATCGGTATGAATATTTGAAATAGAAAACCAATTTAACACTTTAATGTATTGAAATTAATTTGAAGGGGCAGATAAATACACGTAAAACATCACAGGGAACTAGAATATTGCCATCTCGTCTTTATCAGTTATACATATAAATATTATTTAATGTTTGATTTTAGTTAAACTGTTTCAAATAAATGAAAAAATAAAACATTTTTTTGTTTTTGAATCTTTTTCATTTTTAATATGAATGTTTATAGCTGGCGTAAAGCTTGGTTATTCAAAATAGTTATCAGATTATATTTAAATGTCTTAGATGACGTCTGGTCTTCGATAGCTAGCTTAATAATATGATGACATATAATTTTTTTAAATACGGGTTGGATTGTTAAACATAATAAAAAATTATATCCCCGGCTGTATGTTATTCATATGACGTTATGGACAGGGCCTTAAGAGATAATAATGGAGAATTTGGGTCATATATAGTCCCCCCCCCTCTTATCAGTACTAAAGAGGCGAAGAGAGAGTAAATGATAATGTTTTTACCTTCTCTAAACACTACTAAATTCTGTAATATGGCCCTCATGTACCATGAATTTTTATACCATTTCTGTGATCAAGTTTGAGCAATCATAGGAACTGTCAACCTTTAAAATTACTTATATATCCTTAAGGGCACGTTCAAAGTATATACATTTATTTAAATAAAATTTTTGCAAATTAAAAATTTATATTAAAATATAACACAAATTTTGAAAAAGCTGCCAAATTTAATTTAAGCAAAAAGCATTTTCTGAATTTAAAAATTTGAAAAAAAAAATTTTTGAGGCTTGAAGGTATGGTTTCAGGTATTTCTATCCCGGCATGCACCGGTTAATTTTCAAGAAACTTGGACATCAATTCGAGCAATTTATTTTTTCATTTTATTCTTTTTACCATTGATCCATCTCAAACCCAGCCTGTTTATAGGCTAGTTTAGTGATTAAACAAATACATTTTTTACCCCCTTACACAAAAAATAATCTTTTGTTTTAAATAATTAGGAGTTGGACGAACTAAATAAATTGAAATTATAAAACAAAATAGTAATTTATTTGACATCATTCTTATATGCTTTACGTGTCCAAACTCTAATTTAAGTATTATGCATATGACATGACTTTAGGTAAAAAAAATTATTGCCATTTTTACTTATCGGTAATGATAATTTTCTTTATTTTTTGTTAAAATAAAATGAATATAATAAAAAATACTTTTTTAAATTAGTCTAAAATTAATTAAGTAAATTTTAATTGACTAAAGTTTCAGGTATATTAATTTCTTGAAGGTTCTAACCATTTCGTATTTTTGGTTTATGTTAAAAGATAGATAAAACAATGAAGCAAAATAATATAAAATTTGGCCCCGCCCCTAAATTATTTTAAGGCCCGGTCGGCTCGATCTGAAAGCGGTTCACTGACCAGCATCCGGAGGAAGAGTTTTCTGTTTTGAGATTGGCCCCTATTTATACATCAAATAAAAACTGCCCATCAATTTATTTTTTGCTAATGAGATATCAGGGTCATATCACTAGCAAAAAGTTTGATATTTTTTGAATAAAATTCCTTGAAAAAAGAATTTAGCTCAAAAATGGGTTTATTCATACAGCTCTGCTTGTCGTTGATAAATTTAATATAATACAACATGCGTCTTTTTTCATTTTCCTGAAATACGTAATTTCTTAGGGCACAATGTTATAATACGTAGTATGAAGTGAAGGTGCTGTTCGGCGTAAAATACAATGTTCTCACAAAAATTAACACATGTATCATCATCATTTGTCCTCATATCCAGAACGATATATCTTTTATATATATTAGAGCATCGTGACACCATTATATGGTAAAAATGTTACAAATGGAGCAAAGTAAACTCATTTTCTGTAACATCTTGATTCTGCTTACACCCCATGCATTAGCCATCATCTCAACGAATGATGTGCCATCTGGTAGCCCCAAACAAGCATTGCAATGCCCTTCCCCTGGCGATTCCAAGTGCACATGCACAGAGGAATGGGGAAAGCCGATGATTGAAGGCCAACACAAAGGCGGTCGCCCGGCAAAGAGATTGAAATCCTTTTCGGTCAAGTGCAATTCGTTACAAGATGCGAAGGAGCTTATAGAATATCTAAACACTTTTTGCCCATTGGTGAAGTTGGGAGAGGCGAGCATAGATCGCGTAAATCTGTCGATATCAATTATTCTTGCGTTTAGTAATTTAAACAATTTGCGGCTAAAAGGCAACGCGGAAACGCTGGATTGTTCGTTGAACCGATTAAATGTCTCCTTTTTGGAGGTTTATTCGAGCAAAATTACACATCTAGACCCCAATGACCTAGATCCTTTAAGGGATACCCTACTGGCAATATATTTTATGGATAACCCTATTGTGCCCATGCATGTCAATAACTCCCTGGCCTTCCTCGAGGCTTTAAGACCGTTATGACGACTTAAAAGTATTTATTTCGCAACGCACAGCCTGACATTGCTCAATTTCTCCCATTTTGCTCATTTCCCCAACCTAACTACCCTCAAGTTGGAGTTACCATCCGTATCGGCCTACGAGAATTCCCTTAAACTAAACGTAGAATTAAAAAACTTGGAAACTTTGACCTTGGTGAGTCAGCTTAGGACCTATCCATTGGAAGTGCTTCACATGCCTAAGCTTAAATTTCTTACTCTGGCTGACCCAAACATGGGGATAGAGTCAATAATTAATCTTACCAAATTAAAGACTCCACTTGAAGCCTTGACCCTCGAGACGGTGGATCTCGTCAAACTTCCCCAAAATTTCTTTCAGAATGAAGGATTAATGCATTTGCAACAGTTAAATCTAAGTAATTTAAAGCTCGAAGAGCTCCCAAAGCTCTGTTATCCTTTAAGTAACCAGAAAACGGGCAATAGCACAACTTTAAACAGTAGCATGATACAACTTAGCCTTAGCCAAAATAGATTAACTAGTAGCAGTCTCCTTAAAAATGATCCATTCTCCTATTGCACATCGCTCAGTGAAGTAGTTTTAGATGGTAATGGCATTGTATCCTTTCCGACAAATATGTTTAACGCTTCACGCGACACTTTAACGAAACTGTCGGCGGAAACCAACAAATTAACTATGTATCCTGGCAATTTTTTACGAAATTTTCGAAACCTAACTCGCCTGCTTCTCGGAAACAACCAATTAACTCACGTTCCTCAAAACGTCTTCGAGTCAAACCCTAAAATTTATGAGTTAGATTTGTCGAGTAACCGAATAAAGTCTTTCCCGGTGGCTGACCTAGGCCCGTTAAACAGAACGCTGTCGAAAATTATGTTAAAGGGAAATCAACTAACAAAATTCCATTTTAAATATCTGGCGTTGTTCGAAAATTTGAGCGAAGTTGACCTGCGCCAAAACAAACTACTAAGTCTTGGGGACTACGTCGATTTTCAAACGATACGCAAGAGTGTGCACGTTTTTTTCCAAGGTAAGTTTTATTTGATTGTCATAGTGGGCAGTAAAGCTCCGACATTTATAATCCTAGGGCGATTGTAAATGCGTTTTCAGTCGGTATGTCATAATGTATTATATAATAACCACTGCAGAATATTTCAGCATGCAGGTTTTATAACTATGGTAGAATCCAAAGGCGAAAGTCATTCGCCTGCTAATGCCCCCTTAGCCCCTGCATATACTTTGACGACAACATTCCAATAGGATAAACAACTTAAAAAATACCCAAATTAAATGCCATAAAAAAATGACCAAGCTATGTTTTTAACAGAAGGCTACAAAAATCAATGGGTTAAACACTCAAAGAGAGTCTGATCTCATTTTTATTTTCCATTTTCCAAAGTTTCTTAGGACTTTGTCTATTTAATCAATAAATGATGTTTTGAACCAAATCAACGTCGAGAACACCATAAAAATTTTAAAAAAATAAGTTTATTTTCAGTCTATTGACCTATATTTTCCTCAGACCAAACAAAATTGTACATTAAGTTTTTGAAGATATTTGGCACCCCAGCCTAAAGAGGGCACAATATCGATTTTTAAATAATATTATATGAAAGTTTAGCTGTTGTAAATATACAAAATTTTTAATATATATTTAAATATCTTTAGTTTTTTAACATTTTTTTTATAGCTGGCTAACAAAGTTTGGTTAAAAAAGTGAATTAAACGAATTAAAAAATTAAGATTGCAAGTCTGGTCTTTGAATTTAGCTGATATTATAAAACTGAATTTAGCTGATATTATAAAACTGTTATAGCCTGTGATTTAATGGGGATTAGTTTTACATATACTCAAATAAGTCACTAATTCGATTCAATGAGAAACTTTCTTAATTAGAGTAATATTCAATTATCTAAATAATACCTTTATTCTAAATAATTTTCATTTTTTTAACATATGATTTATATTTCATGGAAAAATCTGTATAAATAAAATCTAAATGTAAGAAAATATCTTAATTCTTCATTTATTATATGAAAAATATAAGTTTTGCTTCAATATTAAAAAAAGAATGTAAATTTAATACAAATTTCAAAATATAAATATTACATTAAAAACATCTCATTTTTAGCAAATTCATCGGCGACAACATCATCAGATACCAGCTTAACAAGTTTCAACCTTATATAGCAGTCAGCCAGCAAAATTTTATGTTGAATAAATCTCCTCTATGAATGAAAATGTTACAAAACCTATTATTTGCATTCCCTACATTAAGAATCTAAGATCTAAATTAGAAATATGTTAATATTAAAAACAAGTTTACCTTAAGCCAACAAAATCAGTAGAAAAACTTCTCCAACCCCTTAATAATGCAACATTTAACTGTGTTTACCAACTATTCTGTCAAGATTGTAACTCATCCTATATTGGGATAGGGCAAAAATGTGAATTTTAATGAACAACAAGCAGCTATTAAAAAAACGGTTAGCTCCGCATTAGCAGAACATAAACTCAAATCACAACTTTAATTTTTCACCCAAAATTTTACACATTGAAAACAATCTTTATAAAAAAAATTATTATAACAGTTGAAATCAACTCACACAAATCTTTTAGATAGAAAATTTGAATTAAACCAATGTTTAAATAATGCAACTTCAGATTTTGTAAAATTTTCCTTTTTTATTTAAAAATTAACAAAAAATTAAATAGACTACTTTAAAGTAAATTTAAACTTATTTTTATATATATTTGGTACAAAGTCAAAGTTTAAGAGAGTATTAATTGTACATTTTTATGAGTGCATTGTAACTATTAATATTTTTGTAACTAAAGAATGTAACCACTTGTTACCAAAATATTTAAATTTTCATTTATTTAATTTTAGTATTATGTCACAATATTTAATAACGAGTTTATGGATTAATAAATTTTAGAGTTAATTTATCCAAGTTTGGCCATTTTGCTTTTATTATAAATAGCCGATTAGGGAAGATTGAAAAAAAGGAAAAAAAATTTGAGGTCGGGTCAATCATTTCCCGTGTAATTTAATAATAATTTTAACACACTCCATTGATTTCTGTCGACCTGCGTGATGTAAATTAGATATGATATTCTATCATTCATTTGTATGTTTGTAGATAACCCTTTGGTCTGTGACTGCTCAGTGCTGGAATTGTTGAGGGCTATTGATTTTGATCCAGGTCCTACACCATTTCTTCATGGCAATTTTCGCAACGTCAAATGTACGCACAATTTGACAAACGCCCAATATTTCATCCTTAATAACTCACTTGCCGGCATCCTCCAATTCGAGTGCGGGAAAAATTTAACAAACACGACACGGATTGCAGATACGGTGATAATCGAAATGGCCGGGAAGGAGGCTCGCAATTATCGAATTAACATATTGGGTCTAGGGTTGTTTGCCCTAATCTTTTTCATATTCACCAAAGTTTTGCTCGTCATAGCGATTTTCATCGCTTATAAAATGGGATATAACTTTTCAAGGGTAACAAAATTCGTACAATCCCTTCGCTCAAATCAACACCCAATACCTTTCCCGAATCCATTTGGTAACTTGAATATAAGCAAGCGAAAATCGGTGCGCGGTTTAAGTGTTAATCCAGTTCGTCAATGAGCCTTAAATTGAAATTAAAAGTAGGCTTAGGGAATAAAAGGATGAGCCTTTTAAAAGGTGTTTTTTAAAATCTTCACTACTAAAAAGTCCCACACCTATTAATTTACATAAAAAAACATGTTTAATAAGCCCATCTTTTTTTTACAGATAAGGAGCAATTTGGGCTATTTACGATAGGTTTGAAGAAAAATAAAGGGTCTTAGCCTAAATCTAAATAAATATTTATTATATGTAAGATATTTGCTTAAGTTTTTATTTTTTTTTAATTTTCTAACTTTTAATTAATTTTTTAAAAATCAAATGTACAAGTTTAGCCAAAACATGAACTACATTTCTCCACTCCCCTCCTCCCGTTTAAGAGTTTTTTCTTTTTCTCAGGCTTTTTTGGTAAAACTTAAAATAACACATAATTTTTTCTCCTCTCTAGCTTGAGAAAATAATTTATATTTCTTTCCCTATACCCCCAATTTATAAAGGCTTAAAACGCTATGCCTTGTTATAATTAGTGCTGGAAAAACAATGAGCCAAAAAACTTTGGCTCATTTTTTCCCCTAAAACATAAAAAAAAGGGGGCTACAAATAAAGGGTCAAAATAAGAAATCAAAAAAAAGCCCTTACTTAGAAAAGGGGCAAAAAAACCAACAAAAAGTGGCTCTTAAAAAGAGCCCCCAAAAGCCCATTTTATGTTTTCTTTATAATAATTTCAAACAATTATGATTTTTTCTTTATAATAATGATGAGTGGGTTATTTTTTCTTAAAGCTCCTAGGAGTTTTTTTTTGAAGAAAAGGGGCTTTTTTTAAACATGACCCTTTTCTTTAAGCAAGAAAAAGGGCTTTTCTTTTGCCAAGCCCACGAATTTATGGGCATTTGGAAAAAAAAACTCAAAAACTTGTTAAAAAAACCCATTTAGTTTTTTTTCCCAGCCCTGGTTATAACTAACATGCTAATCTATTGGAAGAAACAATAAATTATTATCTAAACCCATCTCTATTGAATTTTGTATTTATAAGAAAATTTAATGAAAAAAAGATAGATAGAATATTAAAAATATGTGTAAATTTTGAAAAAAGTAACAAATACAAAAAGATAAAAGATAATGAATGGGCTAATGCCAGTAATTTTGAATAAAATAATTGAATTCAATTTTTAGTTAAATATAATAAGCATGTTATATCATTGATTAAAATATCATAACCGATATATTTTTAAATATTATTAAAAGACTCAAGAAAATAATAAATTAGTTATATGTATAATTAAAATTTTTAATTTTAAAATTCATTCACTAATAGGAATAAAAGGTGAGAGAAATTTAATGTAATCATGTGGGAGTTTTAACCTAAATTTTTTTGCATAAAGGTACGGCCCCAGTGCATTACCCTTTCAACTCTATTACAGGCTCCGCAAAGTTAAATGAGATTTAGCCCCCGCCACTAGGCCCCAGTTTTTAAAACAAAATGACTTTAAAATTTGTGGGTGATCGATCACCCTTTCAATATTAACTAGGTTCAACGCTGTTTATCTTTTTTGTACAATACAATAAATGTCTAAATGCACCCTAGGTCTTCCGACATATTATAAAACAGATAAATTACACGTAGGTAAGTTTTGACTTGAGGTCAGGATTAAGAAGACATGACATTATGTATGGTTTGAGGTTTGCCCCATACCTTTTCTCATTTAGGGGCTCCAGACCCGTTAAGGCTTTGACTCTTTTAACCCGAGCAAAGCAATTAACATTGCCGACCGGTTAAATAAAGAATTGCTTGCACCCCGACGACTACTTTAGCCAAGGCTCTTACAGACATATCGTTTAGGGACTACTTAAGCAAACCACTTAAAACTTCAAGCTAGTTGTACATGTATATTATTTTTCCAAAGAAAAAAGCTACTGTACACGGATTCGAACTCGAAACCTCCTGCGTTTAAGACAGAAGGTTTACCACTGAGCTATCTGAGCCGACACATGACATTAAAAATAGGTTTAATTTGTCTTTACGAATCCCTGTTTCCCATCACTTGAGTCATAATTTTAATTTTGCAAGTTTGATTTTTTTTTTCGAGTAAATTTTTTTTATGAGTGAGTAGCTGATTTTTATATACTGGTTTATCTGGGAATCGAACATAATTGGTAACAATAAAAATGCGTTCCTAATGCTTTGGTGTTTAAACGGCCTTTTATAGGATAGCTTAAAAATTAATGTTTTGTTGATAGATACGCCAGTATAAATTAGCAAAATGGTAAAAACGAATATATAAGAAGAAACATTATTAAATATTAATCTGTTTTGTGATATCATGGTGCCACTTTAAAGTAGTTGTAATATTTATATATGGAATGTTAAAAATTTAATTAATTTAAATTACAAATTTTTTTCCTTGAGGGGCCACTCTTTTATTTTTTTTCAATTTTAAGAATAAAAACGCATATTTTTTGTTAAACTGTGGCACATCGTATCGGCTCAGATAGCTCAGTGGCAAACCTTCTGCCTTAACGCAGGAGGTTTCGAGCTCGAATCATTGCACAGTAGCTTTTTTCTTCGGAAAAGGAGCATACAGGTGCAAATACTTTAAAGCTTCTAAGTGGCTTGCTTAGGCAGTAGGTCTTAAACGATATGTCTAAAAGTAAGAGCCTAGGCTAAAAACCTAGGTCGCCGGCGTGGCTGCAAATCTTACTATTTAACCCGTCGGCAATATTAATTGCTTTGCTCGAATTAAAGAGTCAAAGCCCTAACGGGTATGGCACCCCTAAGTGGGGAAAGGTATGTAGGAAACCTCAAACCAATTGTTTGTTTGTTTTTTTGTGGCACATCGCATTATTTCGGGATTGATATAACGCGTTATATTTTTGATTTTAAAGCTAATATTACTTATAAAAGTAAATCAAAATTATTACATATGGCTGCCTTAAGAGCATTCTATTATATTTAATGAGCCAAAATTAAATGTATTCAGATCAGTTTAATAAATATATTTTTTAGATATTTTATTCCTAAATGTTATGCATAAACATTAAGGGAAGAAAAAACATTGTTAGTGTAATATAAATGATTTATTGACCCGCGAAAAGTGCATCTTTCACTTTGTTTAACTGATAATGGACATCATGGTGATACGATAATAATAGTAATTAATGGTTAGGTATCCTATTTTGTTAAACATATGACTAACAACCAATAAACTAAATTACGGATTGGCTTAAACTACTAAAGTTCATTTTTACGCCACCCTTTTATCGTTTTTTTCACATAATTCAAAATTTTATGTTTTGCAAGTTAAGTTTGTATGCCTGCGTCTAAAGTTCATTTATTTTTTCGTAAATATGTTAAATTATACGAATTATAATCATTCAATTATTTCTTAGTTTTTATATTTTTTCTCCTTCGTATTTTTTTAATTAAGAGGCTGGGTAGATCGTTGACTCAGAGAATTCGTCTATTTTTTTTGATAATTTTGAGCCCCAAAATCTAGGCTATCGACGTATGCGTCAGATTTTACTTCTAGCTCCAAAAAGATTTTTGGGGAACAATGTTTGGTTTTAACTGCATATGAGGGAACCAAATTGATATTTAAAATTAAAATATTTTTTAAAATTTTAAATTATGTTTTGATGGTAAATAGATTTTACTAGTCAAAATTATTACCAATGTAACCCTTCTAATTTTCTTTTGATTTAGCTCGCAGTCTAGTTTAAATTGCCTAGTACCAGACAGGGCTAAAAGGGGTTATGCCCTGACGGGTATGCCGTCTATTTCAAGAGATGTAGGGCAAAGGAGGCATTGTTTTAGCAGTGAATGACTTTGGCCTTCGACTTTTGCCATAGTTGTAAAGCCTGCATGCTTGCTATAATATGCCGGAAAGTGCGGCGTCATTTCAATGGATGATATTATGGTATGGAGCGCTTTTAATCTTGTTGACCTTAGGGATTAAATGTCGCCACATAGCAATTTAAATGCTCTTCACTCAAAACAAGTTCCTTAAGTTTAATCTTGTGAATATTTTTTAATTAGAATTAAATTAATTATAAATTAGAAAAAAATATTGGCCTCCCTGTTGGCTGAGGTAAATTTGAAAAATACTTTCTCCTCAGTTTTTGAGGGGAACCTTTGCGTTATTTGAATATTTACATTTTTCACACATTTATTTGATTTCAGTACCATAGACGTCAAATACTTTTTTTGCAAGATAAGATATTAAAAATAAAATATACGAAAACTTTGCCCTGATAATAAATTATAATTGTATGTTGCAAAGAATAATTAATTTATTAAAAAAATTTAACATTAAAAATTATAGAATCTTCACCTATGGGCAGTTTAATAATAAGTTGTCAATTTTCGTTAATAGCGTAAAAATAGTTTTTCTTTAGGGCACGTGCAAAAAGAGTTTTTATTTTCGTAAAATTTTCAAAATTTTGAAAAAAAAAGTTTGTAATAAAACGCAAATTTTTAAAAAGTTGCCAAATTTAATATAAGTACATAAAATGCTTTTTCTGAAATAAAAAATTTTAGAAAAAATTTTGAAAAAAAATAAATTTTTAAAATTTTCAGAATTTTTAAAATTTTACGAAAATAAAAACGCACTTTGCACGTGCCCTTAAATAAAGGTTAAAAAAAAATAAAAAAAAAACAATATAATTAAAAATTTCACATTTTTAAATTATTTAAAAAAATGAATTAGGTCTGAACGCGCCTTAACATCTAATTTAAATGATAGCGTAGTTAAATTTAGCAGATTATTAGAGATTAATTTAATATTATATATTGACGAAAAACCGGTATATAGGACGTTTCTAATGCTGGGTATTGAAAAAAAAATCGCAATTGATTAACATTATTAAGGTGGCTAGGGTAAAAATTGTTTTAAAATATTTTTATTTTTAAATTTTTTTTTTCGTTAAGTATAATATTTTAACGGGCATTACACATATATAATTTTATTTTTTGATATGGATCAGACTTTAACCAGTTTTACAAAAAAATTAGAAATTTTGAAATTTTTACTATTTGAACACAGAATAATCACAATATTTTAGATTATTTATATAGTATTAATAATAACAAAAATAATAAAAATATTATAA
>JAUIRJ010000311.1:0-21318 GCA_030555515.1 Acutogordius australiensis | reverse complement strand
CAGTTTACCCTAGCAGATTTGCTTAAAGTGAGAGCCTAAGCCAGCAACTAATATAGTCGGCGTGCAAAAAAATCTTTAAAGACCCGTCAGTGGCAACATTGATTTCTTTACATTGTAATAAATAAAAGATATACCCTTAAACGGAGACATAATAGTGAATGATATGGATTAATCATCTAAACCCTTCGTTTTACTTATTAAAGGATGTTTAAGAAATTTCAAAGTGACCAAACCTAGTTTTCTGCATTCATCATATCGTTAACGATTCGCACTCAATCATCTAATAATGCGCGTATCATAAGAGTTGAGATATGCGACCATATGATTGATGTTTGATTAATTAGCAAGGATTGCAAAACAATGCATCAAAAAAGGCATATTTATCGAAATAACGCCAATAGTTATATCTAAATTCAAAAAAGTCAATTCAATGTATACGTTAGGATTTATAGTTACCAATATGGCAACAATACGACCTTGTTCATCGAAACTTAATATATGGAACGTAGTATATTGCTATATGCTCCTATCCTCATAAAATATTTAAAAGGCTCCTATTTGGAGATTGATTTTCAAGGATTGACCCCTAGTGAAGACAATATGGAACCTAATACATATTGTATCCATTATTGAGCTTCTAATCACCCATATCGATTTTGTTGAGATGAGAAAAATGACAGAAAATCCTTTATCTAAGTGCAATCAATCAGGAAAACAGAAGTGTCTTATCTTACGCTGCTCCAAATTTTTGCATCATTGTTAAGCTTCTGGTAAGCTGCCATGTACTCGTTTAAGAATTTTTAAAACAGAGGGCTTTAACCCGTACCCAAGTTCTTAAAATCTAAATCCATAATTTTATATGCTATATTAGGAAGATAAAAATACTTGTAGTAAATACATTTTTTTTCATCCAAAAATTTAATTTATTTCTTGACTAGTTTATTTATTTTTTTTTAATTTTACATTTGGGTATTAAATTCTAATAAAAATTTATTTTTCAAGTCTTTTACCAATGAAAACAAGAGTACTATAAATAATGTAAAGGAGAAATATTGTAATTTTACCATAGAATGTGTATCTTTTTTTGCAATAACATTAAAATAATTAAAAATATCTTTAAATTATGTTCGCATTAGTCTTCAAAGGAATCGTAAAAGAATAATTTTATACTCAAGCCTTTTAGTTTAAGAAAAATTTAATTTTTTATTTTAAAACATGTAGTCAGAGATTATTATATAAATCATAGATTTACCTTCATATTATTTATTAAAAATTAATAATTTTTGTTGTTAATTTTTTAATCATATTCTAATGATGTTAATAAATAAATATTTTTTTTTATTTTTAATATAATTTTGTTTTATCGTCTATATTTTATAAATTTAAATTTTTTTTTATTTTTAAGAAAAAAAATTTTATTATTCAACCTACCTTTTCGAAAGGACCATAAATGTTAAAAAATAAAGTAATAGGTCCAGTTATTACAGATCAAACGAAGTTTTCTAATAAATTACTTTTTACAAACAATACATGCAATTTTTACCAATTCACAATGTTTTTTCCTACAAAAGCACAAATATTTTTCGTGTTTTTTGTATTACATTATTGGAGGTTACAGTTGGTATTTCATGATAGGTGCATGTTAAAGGATTAATACAAAAAAAACTGGTGAACGCTGTTCACATACTATCAAAAATTTAACAACATCTTTTACAAAATAGACCTATAAATCAGGTGCCCTTATATGTTGCAAGCAATTTATTCGAAAAGTTATTACCTAAAGTGGCAGATATACAAAATAAAAACCTCTTAAATCCAAATCCTTTTTCGCAATTATTTAAGTATATTTCTATTAAATTAATTATTTTTATTACAAAGCCATTAACATTATCTAAGATCAAATGTTGTTAAATTTGTTTTTAGACAAATCGTCTAATGCCTGTTTTTAGGGACATAATCAAGATATAACGATCAGAGTTTTATTATAAAAAGAACGAAAATATTACAAAATATCTATATTAACCCTTTTCAAAATCATTTAAAATAAAGGTAATTTTTTATGCTGTAGCCGTCGTGTATTAATATTGGACAAAATGTCTCACTAAAAAGCGAATCATTTTAATAGGCTTGAACCTATTTACAAACATGATAAAAAGCATTTGATTAAAAGATTTGTCGTTATAACTTTAAAGGCCATAATATATATGCTATTTTTTTTAATGCAACTAAAACCATGATATAATCTAAATTATAAAAATTGAAAAAATTCAACTTTATTTTTTACGTTCTACCAATTAAAGTTTATAACCGTTTTGTAATGTATGTATTACTTCATATTAAAGATGATTTGTTGCAAACTGAATATCACGTAAGAGATAATTTTTGAAAAGAGCAAAATTTATATGATTTTAAATAAGATAGAAAAGATTGATAACAAAATATCAGAAGAACAAAAATCATATATCCGTAATGTGCCATTAGTTTGTATCATACAAATTAGAAGTTATAATAAGTAAATAAAGTTGGTATTATATAAACATACACCTTTCTATTTAAAGAAGCCATAACCGTTTACGGCTTAACAAAAACATTTGTGAGCACCGGCAACTTAGGGTAAGGTTCTGACTTTCGGCACATGGTTAACGGCCCACCGTCTTTGTAAGCCACTACTCAGCACACCCTATGTGTATGTGTAAATAGAAGAGCGCTACGCACGTTTTCGAACCCTCAACCTCCTGCCTGGATGACAAAAAGATTGGCCACTTACATTGAACAACAAAATTTAAACGGCCCTAAGCATCATTTATGGCAACTATTGTTTTTGGTCAAGTTTTTCGCGCTGATCAATGTAATCAGAATTTTAGCCAATGCCTCAGATTTTTAGTTATTCTGCGTCAAAGTTGAGATTTTTCGATTTTTGGGGTATTTATATCATAAAACCTATGGGTTGTAAAAAAAGTTTAAAAATATATTTAGATAACGTAATAAACATTCATTAATAACGTAAGCCGTTTAAAAATTTTCTGTAATATTTAAATTTTTTTTATTTTTTTATTTTTATAAAATTAGTGGTTTTTGTCATAAATTTTTTTTGATCCTAAATAACTTGAAAGCAAATTGTTAATAATTTTAGGTAATAACCTTTTTTAGTTATGTTTTTTTATAAGGAATCTGAATATGCCAATAGATATTTTGAAAAATTAACAGTTATAAAAATTTTGTGAATTTTTCTAAACTTTGGACGCGGTTTAAGAAAAATTGGAGGCATTGGAAACAAAACTAAACCCAGGATCGTTATTGCAAGAAAATTCTCTACAAAACCCTGAAAAAATCGTTTGTTATTTTTTTTTGTTGTCCAGTGTTATCGAGCTGAGGCCCGATGGACATATATAAATTTTTAATAATATTTCACACATTACTAACAACATTACTTTTTTTTAAACACAAAAAATATAGGCAGGTCTATTATCTAAAAAACCTATTCAATTTTTGGTGATAAACCTACGTATTTTTGTTTGATTACTAAAATTCCGAAACGAAGGTCATATAGAAGCCAATGCCGTTAATACGGACTCGTTGTAATTCAAAACTCTCGTGAGCTAAGCCCATAATTTTTTCGTACAATATAAATTTATATACATTAAAGATAAAACATATTAAAAGGTACTTTGTTAAATTAATTATTTATTTCGGAGTTAAAATAGGCAACCTTGCCGAATAAATCAAGTGTGCAAAAGTAATATTGGTATAAAAGTTTAGAAATTTCAATTGATATTAATTGAGGAGCCAAGTTAAAATATTAGAAATTGACAACTTAAGGCTGATTTTAATCCTTTTTAATATGAATATGGATTATAAATAAATATTTTTTTTATTTGACATATTCTGTACCAATCATACCTATTGTCACTGAAAGCTATTTTCTATGCGATACAGCCCAACTCATTTTATAAGCTAACATATGATTCATCCTACGCAAAAACAAACTCTTAACCTAATTACAGTGTCGGGGCATATGTTCTATTTTTACTAGAGAATGTACATAATTAACAGCTTGAAAAATTGAGCCGAGACCCGGGGGGGGGGGGGGGGGTATAAAAAATTTCGGGTCCATGATAGCTTATTAATTCTAAAAATAAGAATTTATTTTTTGGTAAATTCTTTTTGCCATGTTTAAATCATGCTTCGACGCACCTGTGTAATTATTTAAATAGAGGGAGAGATTAAATTTTTTATACGATTTACATCCAAATTTATGATTCCTCACATTAAAATTGTATAATCCTCATAGAGTTGTCACACTAATGCCCATATTTTTTAAGTAAAAATGTAGACGACCATTTCTTTAATATTGTATGGCTATTGGTTAGCCTTTAATATGGGGGGAAAGGTCTGAAAAAAAAATATAAAAGGGATGAGAGGCAGGATTAAGTTATATATAATATACAATAATTTTTTTCTTGTAATATAAATCGAAAATAACATTTTTTTATATACCTAAATAGGTTCTTTTTAAAAGTAATATTTAATTACCAAAAGAACACAATCAAAAAAAGAAATTGTCAAAAAAACTATTACACAGATAAAATTAAAAACAAGTTTTGAAAATATACTTTATAATGTTCAAATAGGCAATCTTTTATTTGAACAATATTCCACCAATTTTTAAAGTTTATGGCCTCTATTAAAAACAAAATACTAATATCATATTATGAGCCTTGACATAACTTTATCAAGAAGATAAAAATTTCTTTTTTTTTTGAATCTCATCATGCGACACGAAATTGAATATCGTTATCTTCTCCCCAGATATGACCAACCATTGAAGATTTAACCAGTAGAGACATAAAAGGCCGCATTAAAAATTTATTGATTCAACTTATAGATTTTTATGGTATAAGTATGGACATATTACATGCCAATCGACATTAGACGAGGTAATAAAAACGTTATTATATATATTGTTAATATCAATCGATTGCTTTTCCTATTTTAATAACATATTTTTCATGTTTTTATTTAGGTATTTTTTTTTTCTTTTAATGTTTTCTTTTCTGTTTTTTAATTTATACAATATAAAGTTTTTTAAGAGTGCTTCAATATATTTTAAATGTCTGGCATTATAGCTCAAGGTTAGATAGCGGGTAATGTCAACGTAGCTTAATTAACATGCATTTGTTATTATTAGGCGCAAGAAATGATGACAAAAATAATAATAATTACGAGAGTAATTGTTTGTAACATTTCATAATTGAAATTTTAAAATTTTCTGCTCAATTTTATCTTACCCTCCGTATTTGTTGCTAAATGTTATTTGCCCTTTAAGTCATTTTTGCTGAATTTTCTATCTGACATTGAATGTATGATATTATTGCCGTTTCGTTATCAATTTTTTTCTAGGCCATTTTTAAGACATTATTTTATTTTAAAAAAAGTGATCAATTTCTTTATACAATAAGGCTCTAATGATGCGTTTTCTGTCGTAGAGTTATTGTTCTATAAAGAATACAAATGGTATCACTTATTTTTTTTTTCATTATTAGCTTTTTGCCATTGAGGCAGTGAGCTCTTTCAATTTAAGTCTCCATTTGTTTCTATCTCTACACTCATTTCTAATTAGATTGTGACATCTCATGCTAGCGTCTACTCTTTGAGACCAGGTGAGTTTAGGTCTGCCCCTTTTATTCTTGCCTTGCACTTCAATTGCGTTTACCAGATTGCTTAGATACCCGTTTTTTGCCTCATACCGTGTTCAAACCATTGTCTCACCTTAATTCGTGAGGCAATAACAAACATAAACATAATTAATTAAGTAAAATATTACTGTTCGTATTTGAAAATCCCACATATTAAGATTCGGCCCCCATCTACCAGGAATCTTATAAAAATTAGAGGATTAACTTTAAATGATTCAATATGGCAAAAATCGATTAATAATAATTTTATTTTTAAAAATGATGATATAGGAATTAACCATTTATATAATAATGGTAAAACACACAAAATAGCATAAGTTTTAGTGAGTTAAAACAGGCGTCAGCTTTAAAATTACCTGAGCTCTGGATAATTAAAACGGGTTGAATTATTTGGCAATTACTTTTTCATTTATTAGTTAGAATTAAGGCTGCAGTAATTAATTGTGACCTTAGTTCATTTACTAAATTTGCAAAATTTTGCAAAATTGTTCACAGAGATCGGGGCTTTGCTTTAGCAGGTGATTGACTCTGGCCTTCTTTGCCAAGGTTGTAAAGCCTGCATGCAATAATATTCCGGAGGGCGTCATTTCGGTGGAAAATATGATATTGGCGGAGAGATGCGCTTAATCATATAGACCCGAGTGGTTATAAATGTCGCCGAAAAACAATTTTATGCTCCTCACCCCCAAAAAAAATTATACCGGACTAGCCGATTTTTTATTTTCTTCCATGAGCAAAGTGATTCTGTTTGAGGCCGTTGCATTAGACCAATAGTTTATTTCTTTCATTGTTTAAATTAAATGTTGTTGTTTGTTGCCATATTCGTTGGAAGTTGGTAGTAAAATTGAGCTCGAGGGCAGCTAGGAATGGATTAATCCAATGATCTATAGGAGAGATAGGATTCAAAAAACTTAATACCTTAAGACACGCATCTACTATCGATATATATATAATGCAGTGTAAAATACTAATTTTTCAAATAAGTCTCTTTTACATAAGAATTTAAATTAAAATTATATGGAAAACTTTAGTTATACAAGTGAGAAAATTCATATAAATTGTCAAAGGGGAAGAGAATAAAAACAGTTTTTATTAATATAGTTAATGTCTTAAAACTTTGTCCTGTAAAATACCATAATACACTTAAAACTTCTTTGTAAAATAATAAAACAAATAAAATAGAAAATAGAGAAAAACTAAAATTATTTATTAATGAAAACAATTAAATTTTTACAATCAATTAATTTTATAGACAAAAAAAATTACACGTAGAATGCTCATCGATAAAAACCATCTGGCGCTTTACTTTCAATTAAAGCTCAAATTTTTACAATATTATGTTAAAACTAATTTATTTTTGAGATGGTTTTTACTTTTACCTCATTTCTAATTCTTCTCTTTGTTTGACGTCCATTTTTTTTGTATTTTACATTATTTTTAACAACAAATTTCATATTGATGTTTACATTATTTAGTTTTAATAAATCTGGCAAAATACAAAAAACTTTTTTTTAATTTAAAAATGGACAAAACGTTGATGCATTTTTATTAAGGAACGGAGTACGCCATAAGGGTTTTGTACCTTTTAACCACATCAGACCCATGAAAAGAATTTATCCCACTCAACGGTGACCCAAATTTTTATTCAGCCCTCAGAAAAATGGGCGGCTTTGGCATTTGTTGGCAGTCATCCATACATACCAGGATCAGTCTGCTTAACTTTAAGGGTATAACAAGACAAAGTTTGCATTCTAGATAATCCAATCTTAATTAAACACAAGGTCAAGTTTTACTTTTAGAACTTTTTTAATGTAAGCTGACAAAAAAATTTTATGCGGGTAGGATAGAGTTATTAATATATTTCGAAATATCGATTAAAAATACACTGGTTATATATTTATGCTTCTTTTTTAATCTTTTTATGCAAGCCTAAAAACACATGATTTATGGTTACTTATGTGCATTTTTCCTCCACAATTCTACAACTTTTGTTTAAAATTTAATAATGTTTTTCAAATTTAATATTTTAATTAAAATTTGTTCATAAAATACTGTTAAGTTAACAATATTTACTTTATTCCTTCTATCTTTTATCATAATTCCCTATCATCTCTTTTCTTTTCTAAAATTATGTTTTAATATTTTTTTTACCTATTTGCAATCTTATTAAACTATGCTTAGCTGTAAAAAGGCATGAATTTTTGTGTAAAGAATAAAGAAACGTTTCAATAGAATTTAAAAAAACTATAATATATTTGGAAAATAGGAATTAGAAAAATATTTGTGTAGTTTTTATATTGGCTTAACCATTTATTCTTTCTCTTGTAAATTTTATTTAAAAATTTCCTATTCCTATATTGGTATATTAAAAAACTATACACAATGTACAAAATTTACCTAACCCTTTAAAAACTTAATATAGATCCTGTCAGGGTTGGCTTGGTTTAAACCAATGGTTTAAACCAGTGGTTTAAACCACTTTGGTTTTTTTAAAAAACCAGTGGTTTTTTTAGTTTTAACTGGTTTTTTTGGTTTTTTTGGTTTTTAATTAATTTTTTTAGTTTTTATTTGGTTTTTTTAGTTTATGAACCAATTCTTGGTCTAACTTTAACTACCTCAACAGGCTAACTGTGGACACCTCAGAAAATGCTCATACGCTGAATATCTGACGGAAATTGCCTATAGTACAATAAAAAAATATGTTTTGAAATTAGCAAATCATAAATTTAATCAAGTGTTTTGATAATTTTTAGATAAAACACAATGTATATAAAACACGAATGTTTAATAAAATCTATTTGGCAAACCTCGCATATTCCATAGACTCGATTATATTTAATTATGTTCCGACCTTTAGGCAGGTCAGAGGCGTTACATTTATTTTAGTCCATTAAAGCAAAAACATTTAAAAATTTATATGTCTTGTATTGTATTAATATCAATAGTCAGCTCATTCTGTTTTAGATATATTAATATCTCCTCTAAACAAATTAAATTGATACTCATTCAACTTTTGCCGGATGCTATAAATCGTCGAAGCATATATATGCCGATGGGACTAACGTCATGTTAAATATATCACAAAATTAATATTTTATGAAAACAGTATCTTTTATTTTGCTTTATTAATACCATTTTTTCTATATTTTTTAGATACACCATACAACAAAAACATATTTGGTGACCCAAAATTTATGCCATTTTTTCTATCCTCACACAAAAGAGCTTAGTAAAACCTAATAAGAGATGTCCAGTTACTAGTTTTCATCTACTTCAATCTTTGTATTTTATAACCATTTTTTTTCATTTCTTATCTTTTTTCTTACATTTTATTTATAAAAAACTCAAAAAAAAAAATTAGGCATGCCTTCGAAAAATACAAAACGACTAATTACTATTTTTAATCTAAATAAAAAAATAACTACTTATTAGTATTTTATATATAGTATTAAGGAGCCACTATATAAACTAAAATGAAATTAAGCCCTATCGCCACGTTTCAACTAATAATTATCAGAATGTACATAATAACCCAACAATGCATCCGTTTGGATTTGGTGACATCAAACATGGAATCTTAAATGATCATCTCATCCAAAATTCAAAGTTATATTCTGATCGTCAAGGAATATACCAATTATTATAAAAATCGGATTATTGTTCCGGCCCTCCTTACTCCCGACAGATAACCTCGATTGGCAAAAAGGGAATTTTACCTTTAAAGATATTACAAATATGTTCAGTGGCAATTATCGCGGTCTTAAAGGCGGATTGTTTATTGGAATTTGTGCCTCTCTAGGATCTTCTTAAGAAAATTATATTAACATGTGCAACCATTTTTTGTAGCTGCTCAGTAACGCGCTTACACAATTGGCTCCCAGACCATATATTGAATGGGATATCCTAGACTAAACGAGGTCGCTGGGCGGGGGTAAATCTTGCTACAATCAGGGGGGATTCTAAGTAAGCTGTTTAGGTTTATGAGTGAAAGCATTAAAAACCTCTCGGCATAGAATTTAAGGTTATTCCCAACTGGTTGTACAACAAATTCTATTCTTCTAGCACGTGTTTAACATTAGCATTTATTGTAGAAATCACAAAAGTATATTATACTTTTAACTTAATGGCAATTGTTTAAAATTAAAAATATACGGAATAGTCTTACGCTTCAATAGCGCTGAGGTTAAAAATATCACAATGCACATAATTGATTTGATTCATGAGTTAATTCTCATTTTTCTAAATTTATAATAAAGTAGTAACCATTAATTTATTTGCTGCACTAAATACGAGATAACTAACCTATCCATACTGTACACATCAACCAATTATTGTTATAGAATATATATTTTTAAAATAATTATTTTAATAAAATTTAAAAAACCTTGACACCCATAACCTTTTATATCATAAAAATTGCAAAAATTAAATATGCATTATTTAAATTGGTTTTACGGTATTTATTTTATTGTAATACACATACGTTTTAATTTATTTTAATCTTTTTATTATTAAACATTTTTATGAGCTTAAAACATGCACAGTAATTTGTAGGGTTTTTTTATAATGGTTTTTAAATTTAATTCAGGCGTGTCTAAAGTGTTTTGAAAATTTGGTTACGTCTTATTTTATGTATAAAAATGTATAGTATTCCTGCACCTATTATATAAGAAAATTTGTTTAGACGTTTTTAAAAATATAGTTAACATATTTTACAAGTTTAAATTAATTCAAGCTTCAAAATTAATTTTCTTAAAAACCAACTTATTACTTTTATTCATTAATAAACATTTGTTTTTTTGGTTGCACACAAGCGTTATAATTCATTTTATAATTTTTCTAAAATATTTAACAAAGTTCGGCCGATTATCACACAAGTCGACATAAATTAACAAAAATATGGCGCTGTAGGGGGGCGTTATAAAATTCTTGTAATGGTACATCATAAAAAATTTCTGTATATTATAATTGTGCAAGTAATACCTAAAAAAAATATTTCCACTTATAAACATAACTTAATACAACAATACTTATAATTTTTATCTCAATTAATGGAAAATGAATATATCATTTAAATTCTAAGTTTTCAACGAATATTTAGGATTTTGTGATGACACGATAGAATGACATAAAAGTGTTGTTCTAAGCTGTTAAACTCTTAAAATATAAAAACTATTTTTATTATTTACATTAATTTTCTAAGTTTTACAATGTTCTTAGCTTGCTCCTTACAAAACTAAACGGGGCTAAAAATTTGAAAAGCCCACTTAAGATTAGGTGACAAGTCTAAAAATACACTGGACAAAAATAAACAACAACGATTTTGAGAATTTTGTTGGAGAGAATTCTCTTGCGATAGCGATCTCGGGTTTAGTTTTTTTCTAAGGCCTCCGATTTTTTTAAACCGCGTCCAAAGTTCAAAAAAAAATTTAAAAAATTTTATACTATTAATTCTACAAAAAATCTATTGGCATATTCAGATTCCTTATAAAAAACCATATCTAAAAAAGGTTTTAACATAAATTTTTAGCAATTTACTTTCAAGTTATTTATCAAAAAACGGAGTTTATGACAAAAACCATTAATTTTACAAAATTAAAAAAAAAAAAAATTAAATTTAAAAAAAAAAAATTTAAACTTCTTACGTTAATAATGAATGTTTTCGATTTATCTAAATATATTTTTAAACTTTTTTTACTACCTATAGGTTAATGATATAGAACACCCAAATTGCCCCCCAAAAATAAAAAATCTCAACTTTTACACCGAATAACTAAAAATATAAGGCCTTGGCTAATAAAATTCGATCTCATATTCGTGATCAGCGCTAAAAACGACCAAAAACCATAGTTGCCATAAATGTTACTTAGGGTCGTCTTAATTTTGTTGTCCATTGATATTGTTGACCTAAGTCAAATACTTACTAGCCTATTGATATACATCGTTCCTTAAATTAACATTTAAATTTAGGTTTATCCAAAAATTTAGAGTCCCAACTGAATTAAAATTTTTACCAATTTAATGATGCTCCAATTATTAGATTACTGTCATATTGTCTTAAAATAACACTTAAGGTCTGATTCTGTTCCCAAAACAAAAATCGCATTTTGGAGCCACCCCCCCAAATTTAGTTTTATATACAAAAATAATTTTTTTTGGACTGAATTTGAAAAACTTCAAAAATTCGTAGGGGTAAATTCATTTTTTTATTAAATAACTTTTAAAAAACCTTGCTAACTAAGTTCCCACTCGACCACTCTTTTAATTTTGTCAGTTATTTGGTTTAAGTTTTAAACAATTTTTAATTTTCTGCTCTTTGTGCCTTAATAAAAAAGGAAAATTTATATTAGTTTTTATGTTGGCAATCAACTAATATTTTTAAAAAGACAAAACAAAACTAAACTCAACCATGGTAAACTAATTTGATTTACCACTAGCCTGTGAAATTAGAGTTTAGAGACAAATTGATATTGTAAAAAGTATGAAAACAAATTTGGTATCACAAATAATTAATTTTTTACCAAAAATTGGTATATGGATGATTATACTTGAAATATATTCAAGAACTCTAACGAGCATCTTACCCTTTTAAAAAACATATATTTCATATTATATTTGCCAAATGCTCATAATATTTGTAAAAATAAAAATATCGCAAAACAAAATGGTTTTATTCTATAACCCTAGGACCATTGGTAGTGAGGAGTCTTGACTCCATTACATTGTAAGGTGAATAATACTACTTAGTGAAAAACATCGTCATCAATGATAAAAATATTAAATTGGGAGAGTTTTACATACTGTTGTGAATAGCTTAGTTGATAAAATAACATCTTGCATAAAATTTTATTTACATGGGGTTGGAACGGTAAATCATTTGTTTGTTAAGCGTTTCTCAGGGGTGGCCAAGTTTAAGGGCTGCGTGGGGTTGTGTCGGACAACTCCACCAAGAGGTTATCTTTTTGACACCAGTGTTTAAAATAAATTTATTAATTGAAAAAAAATATAAAGAGAGTATAAAGAGTAATTATATATATTTACCCTTTGTATTATTATCGGTTATATATATATATAATATAATTGATACTTTTAACATTCTATATTCAAGTATCTGGAATTTATTCAAATTAGTAAATGAACGTTAACAAGAGGTATTAGATTTATAAATAGAATGTTCTTTTATGAACTTTTAATCGGCTATTTAAATTTATAAAAAAATTGGTTTACGAAAGACCAATATTAAAATAATCAAATTTAGAGATAAAAACTAAGGAACATTAGCCAATACCAATATTCAAAGAAGTTAATACGCTTATTTATATTAAACAAGAACGTTAAACAAAATAAAGTTAAAAGTAGCATATTCATCTTGGCAGCCAACCATAATGGATATAAATATTAGAAATTTAAAAATAAGCCTATTTATTCTTTGTAATTTGTTTATTAATTGCCATATCTCTTAAAAAAGTGCATTTTATGTCTAAAAAGGGTTGGCTAAAGAGTTATTAAAAAAACCTACTTTATTTAAACAAAATAAAAAAAACCTTCAAAACTTTATTTTTTTTGATATTAATGCCCAATATATATTCTTTTCCCCATTAAAATAAAATAAATGTGATCTTTAAATTTAATTTTTTTATAATATAGTTCCAAATGAACTGACAAAAATACATTAAAATATATCGTTTGGACTGCAAATAAAATTGCGACGAGAGTAAAAAATAATTTCCAAGTTGCAATTTATATCAGTTTATGACAAAGTTAATAAATTTAGTTTGTTTTGTTTTCCCAAGTCCCCTATGTATTTTATTCCAAAATTTGATGAGACCATATACACTTCTAAAAACAGATCCGATTTTTTTCTCTGGTTTTGGTAATTAAATAAAAAGCTGTCACCTAGTCTATACATTTTATGTCCCTATGGCACTATCTCTACTCAAAATAATATTTATGGGAAAAAATAATTTTTTTAAGAGACGCATGTGGAGCAGCAATAACCTAATTCACAATAAGGCCTTCAAGCAGAAATTTTTCCTTGGCGTAACTTCAACCCCTGACGGTTGGACATTTAAATTAAGGGTAAATATTACATTTATTTTACTAAACTGTAATTTTTAGCGTAGTAATTATCAAAAATATAAATAATTTTGTTCTTTCGGATAAGCTTACCCCCCAAAAAGGTTACAAAAATAGTATAGTCTTTAAAATGCCATGGTTTTCTTATTCATATTTGAATAAAGACAATTTCTCGTGCCTGAATTGAAAAATAATCAATTTTTTTTACACTATACAATTTAAAACTCAACAAACTAGTGTTCGTCAACGGGCCAGATTTCCGTTAAAGGCCCCAGCCCGCCACGAAAATTTTTTAGATGATGTCCCGGCCTCCAACCCGGCTCGGCCCCCAAAACTAAAATTTATATTTTCAATCCCAACCCGGCGCCCCCGATGTTTTTTTTAAAGGGCCGGGTAAACCCGGCCCATCTATAAATATGGGCCGTAACATTTTTGTGAATACTAAAAACAATTAAACATCAAATACATCTTACTGTATTTTCTATATTAAATGTATTTCATTTGATTTATAATAATTCATTTTAAAAAAAGTATATAATCCAGTTTTTCCACCTGGCATAACCCGGTTTCTATCTTTAAATATCTGACATTGACGTCAAAAATGTACGTTCGACCAGTGCATGAAGCTTGCTGGAGTGGCAATAGATTTTGTTTGCGAATAACTTTTAATTTGGGCAAGTAGTATTTTATTTTATTATCCCACCCCCATTGTAAAATGATTTTTATCTAATCAATTTAAGAAAATTTATAATTATTTGTTAAAAGTTGTTCATCATTTAAAAAAATTTTTTTTAAATAATATTCTTTAAATGGTAATATTAACATTAAATTAAAACCTTATTTTATTTTCTATTAATAAATTATAATACTAAAATAAAGTGTACCCATATTAAAAATATATTCTCTTTATATACTTATGACCTTAGCTTTAAGTGATCTAACCGGCAATAACATTAAATTAACAAAAGTTCAGTTAGAAATTCTTGGAAAGGCCCTATCAAGCTCCTAACTCTCAACTTAATTGTGGAAACTATGAAATTGCTTTAGTGTAAATTAATCTAAAGAAATTGAAACCTTATTATCTATATATTAAATAGTTTTACATATTAAGTATATAAAAGAAATAATTGTATTTATTATAATAAAAATAAGAAATAATTTTTTTTAATTATCACCTAATTTTAAATGACATAAATATATAGCCAAAAATACCCCCAAATATTTTTTAAATAGATAAATTTTTTTAAATTTTATTTTCAGACCTAAAAACACTATTTGATCAAAATTTGACACATAGAGTTGTTTGATAAGAAATGAAATAATCTATTATGGCAAAAAAATTGTACCCATTTTTAAATAAATGAATAAATATACATCAACGTTCTTTTAGTTCATAATTAAAAGAGCTCGTATTTTCTTCAAAATAAAAAAAAAGGATATAGCTATTAAACAAACACTTTAATTATTGAGGGTAGGTTGCGTTAAAAGTTTAACATTATTATTATTAGCGTTATGTAAAATTTCTTTCATACACACACTTTTTTGTGATTAATTTGTCAATCTTTAGTCAATCAAAGCCAGAACTGAGTGGAATAAAAATTCGTTACACTTTGCTTACCTAGAGTTTTTTATTGTTTAAATAAGCTCTTGTTACGACAATATGTTTATTGAATATTTTATATTCTTCAAGGGTTTTGTACCTTTAACATTATACCTTTTTTTATAAGGCGCTTTATACTAAATGTGTCAATTTAAGTCTTTCATCTTTCAGTACCAAGGACGCATGTCACACATTGATATCTCCTTTAATTAAATAATGGCATTTCAAAGGATCCCATTCTAATATACTTACAAAACAAAAGAAATACCCTGTATAAACCAAGCGTTCCTTTCTATTTATTGCAATATCTAATTTTTTTCTTAATTATGTATCTCAGTCCGTTATATAATATATAATTGATAAAAAAGTTCTTTTATATTTATAAAACCCTATTTTACTGGTGTTATAATTAAAGGCAACGAAAAATTAAATTAGATAATTTAATTTAGATGATATATAATTATAACTAAATCTAAATTTTTACATTTTATTCCAAATGTGCAATATTAAAAAGTTTAATTTAAAAATAATTGTAATAATAGTTGGGGATGTGATAGCCAGACTCAAATAAGTTACATTTAAATATAATAAAAAATATCACACATTATGCCTTATATAATGTAATTTTTTAACTTAATACTTTATGTTTATATTATTAAAGTAAACAAAGTGAAAACAGAATAATTAATATTAAAAACCATTGTCTAATATTCCTATTCCAATCAGTATATATGCATGGTTTATTTTATGGTAATTCTATATTTTTTAAGGTGTTAAAAACTTTTAATTTAATTTGTTTGAAAGAAAAAAAATATTCTACTGTTTTTAATTTTAGAAATAAAAGGCCAGATTAAATTTAATATTATATGTGTCACGCAGCAGATAATTACAATTGAAATTTTTTTTTACAAAGCATTTTAGGAAATTATTTATCAGGAAAGTATGCAAAAACTTTTCTAGAGGAGAGAAAGAAATTTTGGGGGAAAGGAACCAAAAATTTGATTTTAATATTGATATTTTTTGCAAAATTTGTAAAGTTTTATAATTTCCAAAAAATAGCAATTATATATTCCCTTTTTTTGTTTGATATACAAATTCCCACTAATTTCATAATTAAAATTAGAAAAAATTTTATGGAAGGAGAGGGGGGGGGGGGGGTCACCTCAATACGCCCCTGTTCTACTATATACGTATTTAGGATTAACAGTATTATAATTAATTATAATTTATTTTGTAGTTATTTATTTAAAGACTTTTGTAATTTTTAATTAAAAAAATAACGCTAGTAGATTGTAAACCATTTTTATTTTTAATACCTAAAGTAAGTGTTAACAAGCGACCACATTATAGAGAGTAAAATTGATGGTGAAATTAATTATATAAAACTTTTAATTTTCAAAAATAGCAACCTTTTTAATTAATTTTACTGTATGATTCCAATTTTAATTAAACGATTTGTAAGAAATAGTTTTCTTTGATTTTGCAGATTTACAAATAATTGTTATACTTGAGTTTCTTTAATTTTATACTTCATAATATAAACATGCCTGTATTATTATGTTACAATTAATCATGAAAAAAAAATGCTTTTCATAAAAACACTTACATAATTTTTTAATAACCTACAAATCTAAATTTTAAAAGAAATATATAACTTATTAAAAAAAATTATATAACTATTTTTGTTAAATAAATAAAATTTGTAAAAATTTGATCTATGTCTTAAAAAATCAATATTTCCCTTGAGGTCCTGAAAACCCAAAATAGTCATTTTTAAAAGGAAAAGAAAAACCCTTATCTTCCCTTTCTTTCTAACAATAAAAAAAAAAAAAAAAAGGAGGGGGAAAAAAAGGAATAAAAAAAGAGCTCAAAAAAGAAAAAACAAAGAAAAAAAGCAAAAAAAGCGAACAAAACCCAGCACAAAAAAGCCCCAAAAAAAACCCTCTATATTTTTTTTATATTTTTTTTAATAATATTTTATTTTTTTGGTGGGTTTTTATTTTTTATATTTGGAAAAAGTTTTTTTTAAAAAAAGGGGCTTTTTTACATTTCCCATTTTTTGTAAAGAAAAGGAGGGGGTTTTGCCATGCCGTCCAGGGGGGGGGGGGAAAAAAAAACAAAAACCAAATTTTAAAAAAAGCCCATTAAGTTTTTTTTCTCAGCCCTGATTTTTAATATAAATTTTTAAATAGCCTCAATATTTAGACAGACTAAATTACACCTTATTTTCTAAATGTTTTAATAATTATAAAATATGTTTGAACATTGTAATAATACAATGACTTATTTTTCCGTAATATAAAAGAATTTTTTTATATGTTTTTTTAACCTTAATACCTATTAAGGACAATTCATTCAATCAAGTAAAAAAAAATAAAAAGTAAAAAAAAAATAAAAAACGGCTGTATATTTTTTTTGCAATTTATGTAAAATAATTACAATGTATTTCATAATTTAGAAAATAACAAAGGTGCATTTTTTTTAACCTGTGAATGTAAGGTGAGAAATTTGTAGCGCGATTTTGGTGGGGTCCTCAATCTTATATCTCTATAACTTCACGAGTTGAGCTACAATCTTTATTTTTTTATTATTATGAAAAGAAATACGTATCATTAATGAATATCAAAAATTTTAACTGACACAATCTAAATTAAAATTTTTTATTTTCTATATTAAAATTAAATAAATTTTCTTCAATAAATTTAAATGTATTAATATTAATAATCCAACTGTATTTTTACGCTTAGTAATTTAGTAAAAAATAAAATATTTTAATATAAAAAGTTATTCTTGGCTTAGACAAATAAACTAGATATTTTGAGAAAAAAATAATTCATATAATTAATTTACAAACATTTTGTATACCAACTTATATTATTTAAAAAAATAAGTAGAAAAAGGTTACAATTATTTAAGTTTAAAATAATGGAATTAACATGGTCAACATTGAAATTGGGAAATTGGTGTTCATAGGAACCCCAATTCAATTTCTATTTTTTTTTCTTTTTTGGTAAGGATGAGTAGTGTAATTTTTGCTATATATAGGATTTTGATTGAAATAAAACATGAAACATTAATGCCCTTATATTTTATAATTTAAATATTGATCTTTACCAATACTTTTTAAGAGAGAATCATAGTGGGCCTCTCATTGAATTGGAATTTAACAAAATATACTTAAATGTAAAAACACTTAATAACTAGTTTAATTGTGCAGCCCTTTATAAAAACAATGCTTTTTTTAAAATACTCTCAGTTTTTTTTTATCAAATTATAAAGCTAAAGCTAATTTAAAATTGCCAGATTATAGACGTCCAAATATTGCACTATTAAAAATATGCAGTGAACAAAAAATGTTTAGCTATGTTGAAGTTTTTTGCCATGATAAATTAAATAAGCTTTTTCAATACCTGATCTAAAGCTTAATTATACAGGTCAACTATCAATGTTAAAAAAATAAGTGAAAACATTGAAGCATCCCCATAAAGGCCCTATTCAAAAATAAGGCCTTATTTTGCGACCTCGAGAATTCCTAAGAAAATTTTAGAATCTTCTTATATAAATTAATAGTATTTTATATTTATCATACCATGAAAAATCAAAATTTTTTAGTATATTAAGCTCTTACATCAGCATTTAGATAATACAGATTATTTCGCGTTCAAACTTAAATATGACGCGATATATCTTTTAATAAAAATATTTTAAAGTTGAAATTTAACAGTTGTGCCCAAAAAATTTATTTTATTTCTTATTATTAAATCTTTTTTGTTTTCCACATGTTTATGGCATTTGAATATGATTAAAAAACGGTAACGAAAAAAAATTTGTTGGTCTGTGTTATTTTATCGGAAAAAATGATTTATTAAGTAGGTTAGGTTAATTATTATTGGAAAAACCCCTGATTTACTTTTTCAGATACATCCTCACGCAAAGAAAGAAATGAAAAGATAATTGTTCAGTTTGGTTAACCTTATATTTGGCCCAAGTTTTAACATAAATTTTCATTTTTTTCACCAGTCTCATCGCATGTCAATAAGAGTCCAATATATAAAAATGCATTTATATTTTTACGACAAAAGATAGAAGAAAAAATTTGCATTTTTAAAATAAATTATTTGTTATTGTGTAACAATATTTTTGGGCAATGATAAGATTTCAATTGAATATTTTTAGATTTCTTTAAAACAAAAATAATACTTTAGAGCATGTGCAAAGTGAGTTTATATTTTCATAAAATTTTTAAAATTTTATAAATAATATTGTGTAATTTAACGCAAATTTTGAAAAAAAAATAAATATATTCTAAAATAAAAATAAAATTTTTAAAATTAACAGATTTTTTATAATTTTACGAAAATAAACACTTTGCACATACCCATACTAATATTAAATTAAGTAGACTTTAATTAAATTATTTAACAGTCACTAATTAACCTTTGGAATTTTTATACATTTTGATATGAAATTTAAACGCAAAAATAAAAAATAAATAATTACACCTAAAAAAATTTACATGATAGACTATCATATTTTCTATTTAATCAAAGTTCATTTAAATTATAGTTGTATTAATATAGCTAAAGACATCAAAAGAAGACCGAAAAAAAGTAAAAATTTAAGTCAATTTGTTGGTAAAATTTTACAAAATTTTGGTAAAATGAATTAAAAAAAAACAAAGAAATTTTTTTAATTTTATGTGACATTTATTTTTGATGATAAACATAATTTTTTTGTTAAATTTAAAAACTCAGTTATGCCGGTAATATGCAGCCCGCTTGAAATAGATATCTTGAATAAAACCTAAACTTTTTTTTTGAAGTGAATATTTGACAATAGTCTCATCTCCTTTTACCTAAAAACAAATAGATAATTCGGATTGGTTAAAGCGTTTTGCCGTTTACGCCACGAGGCATAGGGATGGAAGAACAGATGGCAGAAAAACTCACCGTTTTTACGATAGAGGTGGTACATTTCCAAATAAAAATTCTATCCATAAAAGTAACATCGATGGTGCAATTAGGAGTCGTGAACGCCACATCGAATCACAACGTCCAGGCAATTTCTTTTTCTCTCTAATTTTGACAAAATTTTGGCCTGAACGGCCCGTTAATATAACAACAAGGGACCGGAAAGAGAATAATGTGTTGCCTAGGTACCCATATCCCATTTCCCATCTGACATATAATGGTAAAGCCTCTGCTATAAAACATAACCACACATATAGACAAACTCCTGATAACACTAGAACTAATAATAACCATAAAAATATTAATAATACTTACAACCAAAATAACGACAAAACTTATGATAATGGTATTGGTAGCAGGGGTAGCCAATTACGGCTGCCAAAACAATACATTCAACTCAAAAATAATCACAAGCACACTAAAAATACCAATATTTCTGATCTCCACTATGAGGACGCCAAACTAAAGGAAAACAAGCGTGGCAGTTCAAATGAAAGGAGTATTTTCTTTGCCAACCCCGGAAATTTGGCCATAAATCAACAAGCCACAAATTCCTTAGAAGAAACGAATTCCAAATTTCAGGCCATCGACCGTCTAATGAATTTTCGCCATTCATTTTTAACGACCAAGGAGAAAACTTTATCGACAAAAAATTAAAGATTTTAGTAAAAATTTTACGAAAAAATTATTGGCCAAAAACGATGGTAATAGCACCCAACATTCTTGGTTCTCTAGAAATTGGACCTTCCTAGGCGTCATTTCGCTGTGCACCTTGCTTATCCTAAGTTTTTTCGTTACGAGTATCGTATTCGCGATCCGTTACCTAAAAGTAAAACGGGCCCTCGGAGCAAATACGGATGATATACCGCGACAATTCCGGAGACTATTTGGAATTAAAAGGTTAGCCTCAATGAGATATTTACCAAAATTTTTTTTTAATTTTTTTGAAATCCTGTTTTGAGACAGAGCTCTCATT
>JAUIRJ010000310.1:0-21575 GCA_030555515.1 Acutogordius australiensis | reverse complement strand
ACAATGAGCCAAAAACTTTTTGCTCATTTTTTCCCCTAAAAACATAAAAAAGCGGGGGGCAAACTTAAAGGCCAAAATAAGAATTCAAAAAAAGCCCTTACTAAGAAAAGGGGCAAAAACACCCCACAAAAAGTGGCTCTTAAAAGGAAGCCCCGAAAAACCATTTTTATGTTTTCTATGCAATAATTTCAAAAAATTTTGATGGGTGGGTTATTTTTTCTTAAAGCTCCTAGGAGTTTTTTTTAAGAAAAAGGGCTTTTTTTAAACATGCCCCTTTCCTTTAAGCAAGAAAAGGGGCTTTTCTTTTGCCATGCCCACGAGTTTGTGGGCATTTGGAAAAAAAAAACCCAAAAACTTGTTAAAAAACAGCCCATTTAGTTTTTTTCCCAGCCCTGCATATATGCATAATTCTTGAATATTTTATTTTAAAAGCTCATAAACAGTTTATCAGCATAATTTATACATATTGCATTCAGTTATAATTAGGTTTCATGAATTATGGTACTTGAAGACCAAAATAAATATTTAAAAAAAATATAAAAAAACACATGGAATTTAAAAATTTATTTGCTCTCAGTGTTTTGTGATTGCAGTGGATTTAAAAATTATCAAATTAAATGTAAAATTACTGATTTTTTCATCATTGTATCCTTTTGCAATTATAGGCGGCAAACGAAGAGGTGGCTGAATTTGAAGATTACCGAACATGAAAAAAAATTTTTAGGGTAACGGGCTAAGCGCGTGTGACAATTACTTATTTTCTGCAGAAACTGTTGTGCACGCTTAGCCTAACTCTAAAAAACATATTAATGGAATTTTATTAAAAGAATGTAAATAATACAATAAATTTATAACAGCATCCCACTTTAGGAGTAAAATTATTTAGTTATACCCTTTAACATTTGAAAGGTGTGAGGGAAGGTGTGATTACTTACTTTGTTGAATAATTATTATTTATTATGCAAAAATAGGTTTATAAACAATAGACCACCTTATTGTTTTTCCAAAAAAAAATTTAATGTTTAATTTACCTCTCCTCTCCCCCCCCCCCCCCCCGCCCCCCCCCCCCCCCCCCCCACACGGTCAAAAATATAAATAAAACAAGCGTGAATTTCATAAATACATAAAAAAATATATCCCCATAATGGCCTATCTCTATATTGTATTTCTAAGTTTCTTTCTGCTTCGGCTTTTAACTTATGTTTAATAGAAAAAATGGCCATTTGACCATATTGACAGGTCGAGAATTTAACAGAAAAAATTATAATAATTCTTTGTATCTTATACTTATCATCTCAAATAATAAGAAATAAAATTATTTAGTATATTAAGCTAGTACATCAGCATTTAGATAATACAAAATATTTTGCGTCAAAAATTAAATTTAACACCATATATTATCGGTTTTAAATATTTTATTTATTTGAGTTGCAAATATGCAAGATTTTATTTTTGTTAAATCTTTTTTGTTCTTTTGGCATTTTTTCTAATATTTTTAATGTTTTTAGCTGACTAACTAAGGTTGATTAGAAAACACTTTAAACGAATACCTTAGATGGCAAGTTTAATCTCCGTAGTTAGCTCATCTCAAAAATTTATTAACCTGTGCCTCCCCACCTCTATGAAATTTTAAAAAATTTTGGCTATCGAAGGGAATCAAAAATTGAAAATCAGGTCGATAGAATATGTTTAATCTTGAGTAAACTCTATATTTAAGTTTTAGATGTGCCCAAATGGATTTTTTGCGCAATTTTTAAAATTCATATATATGATCAACAAAATTTTGAGAGTTATAAGCTATTTTCGGAGATCATACCTGCCATCTTAGGGAGTTTTTAATCGATTTACCGTTTTTCCTAATCTTACTAAGTTAGTCAGCTTTAAACATTAAAAATTTTTAATAAAATGGCAAAAAAAAATATACTAAAACAAATATAATTTTTTTTGCACATTCAAAACGGCTAAATTACTAATTTAAAATCAATAAATTTTTTTTTAAAATAATATATAATGTCGTATTTAAGTTTGCACGCCAAATATTTTGTATTATCTAAATGTTGATGTGAGCCTGATATAAAAATTATATTTTACTCATTATATGATAATATAATATAAAAAAGATTTTTTGAAATAAAAAATTTATAATTTTTCTTTAGGATATTGTTTTTTTTTATTTATCGAGTTATTTTTTAAAAGCTTTTAGACGCAACTTTAAAAATCGTCATATAGATATAACGGATTGATTAAATAAACACATTTGTTTTGATAGTTGAAGTTTTAATAAAAAAAGTTATCTAGCAACAAGGATTTATAGAATTAAATAAATTGTGTTATTTCTCAGTGCAAGTTTAGGCATGTTGAGCTATTTAAAGATATAATTCAAAATAACAACTTTTGGTTAATTGTGAAGATTTACTAATCTAATTGAATTTGCCAAACTTCATTACTGGAAAGGAATTGGGTAATTCTAATGATTAAGCCTGCAATTAAAAATGCTCTTTTTTAATATTTATCTCAGCAGCAAATATATTTCATTTTTTTTAAAATTTAATTGAAACGAGAAAAATAACCTCAAACCTTTTTCTGGCCCACATCTAATTCCCAGATATTAGCTAAAAATATAGTATTCGGATTTACCCTTAGGCCTTAATGTCATTTTAACGCAATGAAAGTAATACTCTTAACATTTAAGTGTAAAAAATATTTGATTAATTTTTTCATAATTTATTGAAAAGTTTATTCACAATTTGGTATGTGCCTGTCCAAGAACGAAATATCAACTTTCATTACAATGTTTCTATTTTTATTAGGTTTGCCCACGCGTTTACCCAAAAAGGGTATCATATCCGTTTAAGGCTTTATAATTCTCATAAGTTAGTATATTCAAAGGTTTAGATAGTTATAAAAGCTCGTATTCCGGCTAATTTTAACTTTCAAATTGTTCGTGTAGAACTAATTTTTTAATAAATTTTAGCTTAGGGCACGTGAAAGGTGAGTTTATGTTTTCGTTTTTAAAAATTCTCAAAATTTTAAAAATTTATTTTTTTTTAATTTTTTAAAAATCTTTTTATTATAGAAATAACATTGTATGAATATATTAGATTTGGCAACTTTTTAAAATTTACCCTTTATTTCAAAAAAAACCTTTTTTTAAATTTTAAATATTTCATAAAATAAAACTCATTTTTGCACGTGACCTTTTTTTGTAATTAGTCTTTGGGTGTGCCGTTATTTTGAATTTATTGTGTTTTCTAGCTGGATTAGAGGACAGCCTAAAGCTATTCCAACTAAATTTAGGTGTAATCTACAAGTTTGCCGTCTCTAAAATACTATTTCTCTTTTATTTATGCTATTAATGATTTGAAGCTTTTCAAATCACCTAAAATTAAACAATTGACTTGAGCGTAAGATTTTTTGTAGCCTCCAAAATCGTTAAATATTCATTATATTTTTATAAAGATCTAACCACGCCTCTAATTTATGGATTTATATAACTTTTTTTTATGGATGTTTTAAAAATGGGTAAACTTTTTTTAAAATATGTAGGACACAGCACTGTTTTTTTTTTTATACAAATAGAAAAATAAAATAATTCAAAAAATCCCAATTTCGATCAAATTTACTTTCTAGACCAGTTTAAACTCAAAAAAAACATGTTTTAATATAATCTGTTTTGGTCTGATTAAGATCAGATTAAATCTATTCCATTTTTTGAATTTAAACTACACAGATTAATATTGATTATTATATTTAGGTGAAAGATGTACAAGAAAATAACGTTTTTACGTTCTTCTCTATATCCCATTAATTGATCTCATTATCCTTTATATCATTGTAGGAGAAGCAGTTTACATTAAAATATAAGTAAGTTGGAAATAAAAACAATTAATAATAAAAAAACAAAAATAATTTTTTTTGCACATTCACAACAGCTAAACTTCCACATGTAAATTTTTAAAAGTAAAAACACAAGGTTCCCCAATTGTAAAGCCGTTCAGCGCACGAAACCTATTTCCTAAAAAAACTTTGCATTATTTAACGAACATAAGAATTTTTGTAAAGTTGGATATGGCTAAAAATTGGTGAGCTATAAGTAGTTACATTTTTTTAATCCTAAACTCTATTTTTATATTGTGTTGATCTATTATATTTTTAAATTAAAGTTAAGTGTCTAACAATTTAAAAATCTTACCATTTTGCCCAGCTTCCTTTGCAGACCCTTCAAAATAAGGGTAAAAACGTGGCAAAATCGTAAAAGGGTCAAAAACCCTAAGAGCACGTGCAAAGTGAGTTTTTTACTTCATGAAATTTTCAATTTTGGAAAAATTTATTTTGAAATAAAACGTAAAAAAAAATTCAAAAAAAAGTTGCCCAACTTAGTATATGCGCGTAAAACACTTTTTTCTGAAATAATTTTTTTTTTTTATAAAATTTAAAAAAAAAATAATTTTTAAAATTTTCAAAGTTTCAGGAAAATAAAAACCACTTTCACGTGTTCTAAATAAAAAAAATACAGACCGGGCAAATTTTTAAAAAATTATATACCTATAAAAAATAAAGATGACAACTTTCTCATGATGGGTGGTATTGTTTTTAATCTGATAAATCATAATATTAAAATTTAATCAAACATTTCTTGCTTATTTTAAGGTTTATGGGCCAAAAATATTTAGAAATTTTTAGTGCCTCTAGGAGCAGCTAAAAATAGTTTACCGCAAGTTTAAGCTAGGCCGGAATCAATAGTTTCCCTGTTCATTTTTTAAAAATTGAATATTTTGAAAATATGTAGAGATCACTTAATTTTCACTAAAATTTTCAAAAATTTGAATTCTCTCTTTACATAAAGGACATTTCTAAACAAATGGAAAATAATGATTATTAGAATCTTAAATAAAAAGAAAAAATTTTAGTGTCTTAATTAAACGTTTTAAACTGGTGAAAAAAGCCAATGACATTTAAGTCAATTCAAGCTCAGGTAATGTAGGGTTGACCTAATAGTTAATGGTATATATTAAACTTAAGATATGTTTTTACCAAAAAATTCTTTTTAATAAACTTTTTAAAAATTAGCTTAATAAAGCTTAAGAATAATATGCGTATTTAAAATTTAGTTTATAAAGAAGGTTTCACTTGATTGAAATGATGAATAAATTATTAAAATGCTTTAAAAATATTAATTAATTCAATATCTATATGTTTGCTAAATTGCCAAAAAAAATTTAGCCAAAATATGGCTTTGGGCGTTGTAGGCGTTGGGGTTAAGTAAGCAATATTCCGTCGGCGAAATAGCGTGGACCTGAATTTCCAAGAATATAAGGCAGGCGGTATATAGGCTTTGGAGGTCAAATCCAAATAAAGAGTTTTCGCAGGTTGCGTTTGGAAGTTCAAGTCTCATGCTCTTCCTTTTTTATATATTATTTTTAAAAAAACTTATTTATATCACAGGTCAACAAATATTAATGTCAGAAACGTGAATTTTATGAAAACATAAAAGAATGCATCGCAAGGATGGCCTAATCTCATATATATTTTTTGTTTTTCTTAGTTTCTTCCGTCTTTGGCTCCTAAGAATCCGTCTATAAAAAATATACTCTTTTTGACCAAATTGACAGATCTAAATACCCTAGAAGAAAAAAATTCAAAAATTTTTTTTGCATACAAAAAAATTCCTTGTAAATTATTTTTTTAATCACAAATAATGAGAAAAATAAATTTTTTGTTAATATATCAAGCTTTTAATTCGGCATTTAGATAATACAAAATGCTTCGCGTCCAGACTTAACGACACGATATATTTTTAGGTTGTTAATATAAAAATATTATTTGAAGTTTGATTTAAGATTTTAAATATTGTGAATATGCAAAAGTAAAGTTTCCATTATATTTTGGTTTTTGAATTTTTTTTGGTTTTTAACTTTTTATTTTCTATTTTCAATGGTTAAACTGACTAACTAAGTTTAATTATAAAAAAGGTAAACGAATTTGATATTACGTAAGATGGCAGGTTTGATCTCTGTAGTTAATCATAACTCCAAAAAAATTATTGGCCTGTGTATTAACCCGACAGGTACACTAATGATTCGGCCGAAGAGCTGAATTACAAAAAATTTCTCGGTGTCTTAATAAACCTATTCCCCTGAGAAAACTAAAAAAATTTAAAAACTTTCGAAAATAATGGGGTGTCACCTACAGGTTACATTGGGTGGCAAGAGATCATATATTGAATTTTATTGCATATAAAATAATACAAAATATCATTATATTATGAAAATTTGACAAGGAATGAACATGAAGTGCCAAAAAGCTAGTCTACACATAATTCTGGTCGCTTTACCGCACACGACCCATCGTCTTTGATGCCTTTTTTTATTTAAAATTGCATAAGTCAATTTTTCTTTGTTTATACAAGTATGCCAAGCATTTTAGCATGCCGCATACCAAAAAATAAAAACATTGAAAAATACCATTTTGTACCTCTAAATGATAACCTTGTGCCATACATATTTTGGTCAAATCGGTCGATGTCGCCTATATATTTATTGTACATTTGAATTACGTAGGGACTAGGTACACGAATTTTTAACTCGTCTTATTAGACAACTTGTTCAACATTGTTAATTGTAGACTGATAACAGTTTGATAGCATTGTAAAGAGATTATTATCGTTCCAACGAACTGACATTAAGTTTTACGTATTTTTGATGACTTTAATTGCGATAAAACTATGATTACCACTAAAAAAGTTTAAAAATATATTTACGGAAACATTCATTATTATAACGTTAGGTATTTAAATATTTTAAAATAATTAATATTTACTTATTTTATAAAATTAGCGGTTTTCGATGAAATTTGTTTTTTGCCTAAATAACTTGAAAATAAATTGCAAATATCCCCTCATAGATATGTTACAAAGGAGAAATGCCAACAGATTTTTTGGGAAATTAATAGTTAAAGATATTTGGTAATTTTATTCTGAACTTTGGACGCGTTTAAAAATAATTAGAGGCATTGAAAAAATTAAACTCGGCATCGTTTATTGCAAGAAAATTCTCTACAAAACCCTAAAAATCGTTTATGTTGTTTTATTTTTGTTCAATGTTATTATTTGGGTTTAATTTTACAGTTTGAATGTCTTATATACAAAACTTATTTTTTTTCTATAATTGTTTTATTTCTTTTTTGTTATTTTTAATATTTGTTTTATGACTACTAAGTTGGATTAGACAAAACGGTAAACGAATTTGGTATATTATAAGATAGTAATCTCTGCATTTAATTCATAAATCTTAAAGATTTGTTGACCTCTGCTATAATATAAAACTGTTAATATGATTTTGTGTTGCTGATGATATATAGAATAAATTATTGTTGAATAATTGATGCTATAATTTTAAAACACTGCTTATTTTGTGTTTTTTGACTCTCTATTGAGTGCCTTTGTAATTAATCCTTGCCATATTATTTTACGGTAGTACTAACTAATGACATATTTAATACTTTTTTAAATGACAATAATTCATTTATAGATTAAAAAAAACCTAAAGATTCTTCTAATTTTTATTTGTATTCTAATCATAAGTTTGAGAATAATTTAAAAATTAATAAAAAATTTAAATTATTTTATTATATTTTATTGATTTATAATTTATTCTTTTAAAAAAAAAGATTTTTATCAATAATATATATTCAGAATTTAGATTCTCTTTATTGATGATTATCTTTTTTCAGATATAAATAAATAAGAGCCTCTTAAGTAATAATGATAAAATAATTACCTAAAGAAATTAACGTAGCAAAAAAATTTTTAATTAAAAATTTAATAATTACATAGAATGTAAATGTTTATATGATTACTAAAATGCGTTTTCTAATATAAACATTTATATGTTTGCTATTTGGCTCTTCAACGTCAAATTGTGATACATTTTAATATTAAGTTTAAACATGGATTCAAACGGTGTACATGTGTATTTTTTGCCGTAACCAAAAAAATTTTTTTGCCCCCTTTTCTTCTACTCACGAGTATTTTTGCCCCCGCTTCCAAATTGGAAAAGCTATAATAAGGCCTGGATTGTGAGTTTAGCAGGTAAATAATATGTACAGTCTAGGGTTTCGTTGGGGGTTCTCTTTTACATACTAAGACATTTTTTTTTGCATTTTTTCTACATCAAAAACTGTTGTTTTTACAAAATTTTATTATCGAGTACGTTAATTCAGGTTTATTTAAAAATCCTAAAATATAACTAAACTATATAAACTTAACGGATGACCAACGATTCCCTCAAATACTCTTAAGCTTAAAAATTTATTTAATAAAAAACAATCATTTATTTTTAATTTTAAAATTTTTTGAAAAATTGTTCTAAACGCGGTCCAATAAACAAAATTTTTTTTTATTTAGGCCAAGTCAAAATTAGATATGTTATAATATAGCAAAATTTTTCTTTGATTTCAAAATGTCAAAAATACCTTTTCATGAACGCTTATCTAATAATTAAAATTGGGTTCCTGCGTGATTTAAGTTTAAGAGGATGTGAATTTAGTCAGCCAAGCTAATGCTAAGTCAACAAAAAAAGTTTTTTTGCCAATGTTTTATTATTAAACTTTTCTCTTAACTAAATATTTACATCTATTATTTTAAATGAACGCTAATGCCTAACGCAAATTAAAAATTTTCCCTTCTGTATGTTATCCTGTCAAATATTTGATTAATAATGCAATTCAGCCCAAAGTCACGTTCCAGCTTCCAAATTTTTGATTTTAAAGTATTTTTTTTTATTAATTTTGTTTCATTTGATTTTGATCTTTTTTTTTATATAAAATTGTTCTAAAATTACTGAAGCAATTTATTAAGATTCAAATATGAACATCATTTTTATCGTTTTATCCACGCTTTTGCTTGCAGTAGAAATATTGGGCCAACCAACACCTGATAAGTGTACTATATTTTATTAATGTTTTTGAAGTCCAGAATCATTTATAGTTAGATAATTTTAAATAAGCATCAATTATTGTTTAGAGCTGAATTCATATTTAATAAAACAACATATTTGTTGTAAAATTTATTTTTAAAATCAAATACTTTTTAGCCGCAAGGTATCTTGTTTTGATACAAAGCCAAGATGATAAGATAAGTTCACCTTAAGTCAAACCAATTTATTCGAATATATAAAAAATTTGTTTATCGATGGCCCGGATGTTAGGAAGCTCTTTTATCCCAAATTATTTGTTTTAGAATTTTTTCAAAAAAAGTATTATGAGTTTTTGTTAAATTTTTTAAGCGTCGGATTTAAAAAAAAAATTATTTTGAAACATTATTTGCTATGTTAGATAATTTAATATAATTTTTGTATATGCCTATAGCCTAAAATTGTAAAAGACAACAATGGTTAATAATTTTCGATGTTAGAACTTTAGATTTAATTTTAAAAATATAATTTTTAATATTTTTTAGTACAAATGGCGGAACATTCCCTAAGATAAAGCAAATAAAATAACTTTTTATTTAGGGCCCGATAACTTAGATTTGATTTAAGCTAAAACAGGCTTAGAGCTTTCAAGACTCACATGTATAAAAGGCATTGAATAAAAAAATTGTAGTTATAAAGTGAGATTATGTGTAATAAAAAATATTTTCTAAAAATTTATATTTAGCAAAATCGCCATCATCTCCAGGTATAGTAATTCACATTTTCAATATATGTTTGAGTAGATAACCTGTTGTTATAAATTTTTTTAAATTAAAAAAATAAATTTAGTATAATACAAATTAATAATTACCAATTTATAGAGTTTCTGCTAACAATAATTTACACTAGACATAATATTAGTTTTTATTAAAAATAAAGTATTTTTTTTTAAAACAATAATTATATAAATTTAATAAATTAAACTATGGTTATATAGAGATTGAAAAATAGCAATTGCGTTGCAATTATTTTTCATCAAACCTTTGCGTGTTTAAGAATGAATTATGCTACAGAACTATAATAAAGATTAACGAGCAGATATTTGAGATTCAGCTCGGTAAATTACAAAACAAGTATATGGCCATAAATTATAAATTGTGTCATTTGGGCGCTTGCAGTATTGAATAAGCTAAAATATAAGGGCGTACAAAGTACCCATAACAAAAATAAACAGTGGATTTCCTTATGATAGTAACCTTATTTAAAATAATTAGCTATGGATAGTTATAAAAATTTCAGTATTCTGACATGTTATTTATGTTTTTCAATAGGGGCATCTACCTCAAATACGGTTCCTGTAAAGAGATTTGCTTTTTCCGATTATCAGCTTAAAGAATTAATGAAAGTTTTTGAGCAAAGCAAGTACATCTCTAAAGAAACAAGGATTCAACTTGCAAAAAAACTAAATGTCGAGGAAAGTCAAGTAAATGTGTTAGTACCTTTTCTGCCTTTTAATTCAAAAAAAATGTATAATCAGACGGCTTCTCATCTATGATAAAATAGATGAATGGAAAAAGAGTTATTTAAATAATAAAGTTTTTATAGGATTTGTCTTGTGTTAGAAACTATTTTTAACTGTAGTCATAAATATCTGTAGAAATAAATAATAATAAATATATTAAGAGCAATTAATATAAATGAGTACAATGTTCTATGATTAAAAAAATCTTTATATTGTAAATTTGCGCGTAGATTATTCACTATTATTTGTTATAGTTTTTAAATATTTATTATTATATTTTAAGAAAGTTTTTGATTTATTGAGATAATATAAAATATGAATTTTTTTTTAAAGTCCTTTCAGTTGTTCAGCGCTTTATATTTTTATCGATAGCAAAAATTATATTTTTTTTGGCAACGGTTAAAGTCAATTGAAATTTATCAGTAAAAGCATAAAAAAGTTAGGTTTTCTTTAAAAATTTCATGAATACAATCTGAACATGCCCTAATATAAAATTTTTAGTGTTACAACCACTTTAGTTTTTTTATTTGGCTATGAGATATTTTACAAGCATTTTTTTGGAATATTCTTAATATAAAGAAATGATTTGAAAAGAAAAAACAGAAATAAGAAACTGATTGTTACGAAAAATTAAAAAAATATTAAAAGTTTAAGGGTACTACATATATAATATTGGCAAATTGCTATAAAAATTATAACTTTGTAAATTAAATAAATTAGCTTTCAATAGTGTTTTTTGATATATATATTTAGAAAATTTAATTTAGTAATCTTATATAATTTTCAATGAATGATATGTTATGCTGATAACGTCGTATTTTCTGTCCTATTTAGTCACTTTTTAAAATATATAAATATTTTAAATTAGGTGGACAGATGGTTTTCTAAGCAACGATATAATCTTCGAAATCACGGTAAGAGATTACATTTGTATAGCTTTTTTTACTAAAAAGTTTTCAAAGTTGCTTGCAATTAATTGAATAAAAAAAATTTGATTTTTAAATTTTAATTATTTTGATTTTTAAAATTCAAGCTTTGTATAATTAAAAATTAGTTTAAAAATTTTTAAAATTGTTTAAAACATTGTAAATAAAGTAAAAAATTTTTTAAAAAAAAATATATGCAAAAAAGTTATTTGATCAAAATCAAGTAAATTGAATTCTAATTTTTTATTAAATATGATATATTTTGTCTTAATTATATGTGCCAAATATAATGTTAATATAAAAGCTTAATATGCTTCAAAGTTATATTTTTATCAGCTTCGGCTAATGGAAAAAAAATTTTGACAAATAAATTAAATACATTGCAGCTCAAAAAATTTAAAAAATTAAATATGTTTAAAATTCATTAAAAAAAGTTTTTTTTTAAAAATTGTTTGGCATATTTTAAAAAGACCAAAACTAAATTTTAATTTTTATTATAGTCGCTAAAATTTTTTTTTTAAATTTTGAAAGAAATATTTGTGGCAGGCATTAAAATATAAAAAATTTTAAAATTCTAACTTTTATGTAATTTTTAAATCTATTAGTTGGTTTAGAAATTAGCTATAGTGTTTTGATATGTACCCAAAAAAATGGCTAAAAATAAATGAAAAATCTGAAGAGCAGTATATAATAATAAAGAGTTGTTTCCCCATTGTCAAAAAGTTTCTAAAACTTATTTTTATCTACCGTTATAGTTATTATTTGTGCAAATTTTGACCGACTGCATTTGCATGTTTGTTTTTTTATATTTTTGTATATTTGCCTATATTTACCAACAAAAATTTTTCTCTTTTTGTTTAGAATGTGTATAAGTATATAAAGATGTGCATTTTAAATGAATTGTATTGTAAACACCAATTTGCCCATTAGATTATTTTTAAAAGAAAATTTGTTAATAGACCCCAATGACTGTAACCATCACATTTTGACGAAAATCTTTGTAAAATCAATGGTTATCTAGGGTTAATTGACTTGTAATTTATTAGCTAATATAATTTTAGTGAAATGTCCAGTTTCCGAATCTTTTACACTAGTATTATATATTAAAACTCTAATTTATGTGTTTATTTGTAATTTTAATTTCAATTTTAAAAATCATCCTTTACATTAGTTGGATTATTGAATAATGCGTTAGGACCTGAACAAGGACAATCAAGTAAATTATTATAATATTATGTTGTTATTGCCCCAAAAATATTTTATTAAAATTAGGGGAGAGAAAAGATACCATTTGTAATTAGGAATATTAACTCCACGACGTAAACGCCGTATCCATAGAGTCATACTAATATTATATAGGGGTTGGGAGTAGTTACTGCATATTATTAATTAGATTATCAGATGAAATAAAATTTATAAAAACCTCAAAATAACTAACTATATAAATACTATAAAGATTAGCTACTTTTTGTTAATATGCGTTAAATGCCATAAAATAAAATTTAAAAAAACAAAGAGTCTTAACCCAGCCAATAGAAAACTATTTGAAATTTTTAAAAGGGCTTATTTAAAAAATGGTAAAAAATTATCAATACATTTATTCATATAAACAAACATTTACAAAATAATTAGTTAAAGTTTTATTTACATGCAGTTAGTAATCAACCTGCTGAACATCAGTCGATTGATCCAAAATCTGGTCCGAGTGGGTTACAAAGAGTAAGAGGTTAGTTACATTTTATTTATAAAATTAGTACCAGAAATACATCTAAAAAATATTTTTGGGAAGATGTAGGTAGTAATATTCGGTGTGATTTATTGGTGTCAGTAAAATTAAATAATTATTCTAATTTACATCTAAAAAAATGTCCTCTTTTCCGGTATACTACAGCATACTTTGCACCCTGGCAAGCAAAAAAGCCAAATTCTAACTTAGTATAACATTGCCCTTTGCCCTTGTCTTCCATTTAATCCGAAGCTACCTAGGAGGTAAAAATAGCCAGCAAAATAGCAATATATATATGGTCAATTCCACCTCAAATCGACAAACTTTTTCCCTTGAAGTCTCAGTTTTGGCTGAAATTTGGTACAATGGTAGGGTCCTAGGATGCTGATAAAAACCTAAATTTTTTTTGACCGGAAGTGATTTTTGACCGAGATATGAGCAAAAATATTTTTCATTTTTTTGCAAAAAAAAAATTTGAGGCAACTTTGCGCGCATGTATCATCAAAAGTATTGTAGCTAGAGTCATAATTTTTTTTTTATTTTGAAGATTGTAATAAGGGCTACCTTAGATGCAAAAAATATTTAAAAAAAATTTTTTTTAAGTTACCAAAAAATTAAAGTCGAGTTTAGACACAAATAGCTCAAAAAACGTATCTTTGAATTTTCTAAAAAATTTATATAATATGGCCCTTAATAATGTTAATAAATATATGATTTAAAAAGTTTGGAACCGGCATGACTTTTTACAAAATTTAAAAAAATTAATTTTTTGCACTAATTTTGGGACACATTTATGCCCTTTGCACTATATTAGAATTTGCCAATGTGCCAAATTTGACAGTATTCAAAAAGCAGGACATATGGGCAATTATGTTAGACCATAATAGTTTGATTTAATTAATTACTAAAATTATTAAATTTACAATGAAAAAGTGAACCTTAAAACCGAAAAAAGTGAAAATTTTGCCTGTTTTCAAAATCGACTTTCTGGTAAACCAGCAATTCCACCTCAATCCCGCAAGTCCGGGAGGGGTCCCCCTTTTGATTTGACTGAAATTTTGCATGGAGGTAGTATCTAAGGGTATCTCATAATCTGGAAATTTTTTTTGACCGGAAGTGATTTTTGACGAAGATAGGGGCAAAAGAGAAAAAAATTGCAAGGTGAATTTTCACATTTGATGCAACTTTGCGAGGTTATAAGTCAAAAAGTATTATAGCTAGAGACATAATTTTTTTTTACTTTGAAGAGGACAATAGGGACTATCTTGCATGTGTTTATTATTTTAAAATTATTTTTTTGAATTTTTACAATTTTGTAAAGAACATTCAATTTGATATAACTAAAAAAACGTATTCTTGAATTTCTTAAAAAATTGCTAAAATACAGTCCTTAGTATTCATTATTAATATGTGAACTCAAAAGTATGGGACCGACTAGACTTTTTAAAAAATTCAAAAAAAAAAAATTTTTTTTTTGATTTTTAGACAAAAAGCTCCCTGTATTATATTAAAATATTTAAAAGTGCCAAATTTGTTTATATATAAGAAGTTAGACATAGGGGCAAATATGTTAGGCTATAACAGTTTTGTTAATTTGGTTCAAACTATTGTCAATTTTGGAAAGAAAAGGGGAACTTTAGAACAAAAAAATTGGTAATTTTCAGTATTTTACTCCTATTTTCTAAGCCGACTTTCTGGGTCACTACCAAACCAATTTGAAAATTTAAAACTGCATTTTATACATAAAACATCACTATATAACATATATTTCCCTCAACATTTTTTAACGTACCCATAGCTTTTTATGAAATAAAAACCAAAGTTTGCCAGGTTTTTTGAAATTTTAAGGTGTAAAAAATAAAAACTTAAAATTTTTATGCTAATATATGTTAACTTTTACTAGTCATTTTTAGTTTGATGAACAATATTAAAATATGTACATAATTCTCAATATTTATCCTCGGCAAAATTCAAAAAATTTGTTAAATTTATTGGATAAAAAAAAATTTAAGAGGATTTTAGAAAAAATAATAAGGTTAAAAAATTTGTAAAAAATAATTTTTTTCTATTAATTAATAGTTTTTAAATAAAACAGCCTCAACAACGTTAAATCTGACAAAAATAAGTAAAATAGAATATATTTGGCCTATTTAGAATATTATGATTTAACAGATTTTCTTTTTTTATGATTATCAACAAACTTAAAATAAACGTAAAAAGTCAATTATTTTATGAAACATAGTGATATGGTTTTTTGATATTATAACTGCATAAAAGAAGTCAATTTTAGGGTTAAACAACCTTAAATGATTATAACGGGCAGAATTAGCTTCAATGATGAATTTTAAGACTAAATATTAGACCCAATTTAATATAAACAAAATATAGACATTCAGTCTTTTTTACTAATTTTTACAAATGCCAAATAAGTTTTTGAAAGGCTATTTAGAGCAAGGAACACCATATATATCTAACTGACCTTAATAAAATTTAAAAACCAACAATTTAAGTTCCAATTACATTTTAGTTTTATAATATAGACGCACTAAACCTATTAAAGAAAGAGGAAATATTACTGTTACTTGATTCTATGGGCATATAGATTTGGGCATTGACCTAAAGTTTTTTATAACTAAATGTGTTCCTTACGAGTTTTAACACAAAAATGTGTTTTAATAAATACATTAAATTACTAATTTAATAAAAATAATGAAATGATTTAATAATCTCATTTTTTTATAATTTACCTATCTAGTTCTTTTAAGATTTTCTATACATAACATATATACTATTTTTTTAACACTTTAACAGGCAAAATATGACTGATTATATAGGTTCTAGATATTTTTAAATAATTTTGCCAAAATAATAAAAAAATAAGTTTGCACAGACGAATACAATCTGCGTTAGTTTTTTGACACCTGAAAATTTGCTGTTTTTTGGCAAATTTAGGTATTTTTATTGTAGAAGCGTCAAAATCGAGTGAAAAAAGGTGGGGCTATTATATGTTATTAAGCAATATTTCATCTATAAAATAAATGTTAAATATTAAAAAAAGGTTGGCTGGTTTACCAGAAAGTCGATTTTGAAAACAGGCAAAATTTTCACTTTTTTCGGTTTTAAGGTTCACTTTTTCATTGTAAATTTAATAATGGTAGTAATTAATTAAATCAAACTATTATGGTCTAACATAATTGCCCATATGTCCTGCTTTTTGAATACTGTCTAATTTGGCACATTGGCATATTCTAATATAGTGCAAAGGGCATAAATGTGTCCCAAAATTAAGTGCAAAAAATTGATTTTTTTAAATTTTGTAAAAAGTCATGCCGGTCCCAAACTTTTTAAATCATATATTTATTAACATTATTAAGGGCCATATTATATAAATTTTTCAGAAAATTCAAAGATACGTTTTTTGAGCTATTTGTGTCTAAACTTGACTTTAATTTTTTGGTAACTTAAAAAACTTTTTTTTAAATATTTTTTGCGTCTAAGGTAGCCCTTGTTACGATCTTCAAAATAAAAAAAAATTATGACTCTATACAATCCTTTTGATGATACATGCGCGCAAAGTTGCCTCAAATTTTTTTTTTGCAAAAAAATGAAAAATATTTTTGCTCATATCTCGGTCAAAAATCACTTCCAGTCAAAAAAAATTTAGGTTTTTATCAGCACCCAAAGACCCTACCAGTGTACCAATTTTCAGCCAAAACTGAGACTTCAAGGGAAAAAGTTTGTCGTTGAGGTGGAATTGACCATATATATATATATGTCAGCGTCCAAACGCAATATTCCGCCGGCGGAATATTGTCTGGACTTGACCTCAGCGTCCAAAGCTTATATTCCGCCGGCGGAATATAAATTGGCGTATAGTCAACGACCAAAACGCATTTTCGCCGGCGGAATATTGTCTGGACTTGAGCTCAACGTCCAAAGCTTATATTCCGCCGGCGGAATATTAATTGGCGTATAGTCAACGACCAAAACGTATTTTCGCCGGCGAAATATTGTCTGGACTTGAGCTCAACGTCCAAAGCTTATATTCCGCCGCTTTAAAAGCATGCTAAGGTGCCTTAAAAACGTAGGTGTTATTGAGAGCATGCACAAGTCTCCTAAAAATAGTGCAGAAAATTTAATTAGGACAGCGCACAGGTGTCGAACTAGTAAGAACACCAAAATGATACAAAATTTGCAACTTTAAAGATCTATATAAGTCATATTTAACCCTTTGTTAATCTTAGAGGCATCCCCTGCCTAGCTGGCCCTTAATGCGATGTAATGGAGTTAATGGAAGATTTATAAGTTAAAAATCTTCGATTCCAGTCCAGTTAACGAGCCGGCTTTTTGACCTTCCTTGCAATTTAATTTCGCTGGTCCACGTATATTTCGTGAAGCCAGTTGAGAATTAAAGAATAAAGAAAGTACGGTTGGACTTATTAATAGGCAACAATGATATAATTCAAGTCTAACTGTTTCTAATATGTATATTTTGACAGTCTTTTTGAATTCCCGGCCAATATTTGAAACGCACTCGTACCCACATAACTAAAAAGCTTCTTTGCTTATTAAGAGGGAAAATAATGAAGGCATCAAAAGCACGAATCCTGAATTTAAGAATCGCCCCAATCATTTTGTGAGAAGTATTGAGGTATCTTAAACTTGAGCGAGAAACCTCGAGCGTGCGAAATATACGTTACATTAAAGTTATTACAATGCGCGACGTTATTTAATTGACGTTGAATATTTATAAAAGCGCGCATTTTAGATCGAGGCCAAATTTGGCGAAACGAGCCGAGATCGGCCAAGAGCCAAAGTTAGTTTTTGAAAGACCGGCTCCAATTCAAATAAGGCCCGAACATTTGCAATTACAAGCTAAAAAAGTGTTGTTTAAAAATAGAGTAAAAACAGAGAGTAAAGTTACATATCCTTTTATCTTTGTCGAAATAAATTGCATCGTTTTTAAGTTCTTGTTGATAATGGTTGCAAATGAGAGCAAATGAAATTCAAAACTTCGGCCCATCTCTGGCCCGTAATTTCTAATTTTAAAAAATTAAGCCCAGTGCGTTTGGCCCGTTATAAATGATACCGTTCTGAGCCCTTGTTTCCTGGCTTGAGCCGGGGGCGGGAGACTTTGACTTCGACGTTAATCTCAGTGATTGTGTAGCAAATCATTAAAGAAAAAGAAATCGCGAAGTGAAGTGGGCTAGTTGAGATAAAATATTATAACATAATGAAGCGCATTTATTCGGAGTCTGAGTAAACTAACTTAGTATCCTCATAAAAACTTTTTTGTTGGTAGAGGCTACCAAGACCTCGGCCAATAATTCAACGCAATAGCATGAATGTTGTGCCGAAAGCATTTAGCGAAAATCCTGCTTGCTCTTTTCTCTCGAAACTCTATGCATACCCATTTGTGTGAAATTAGAAATAATTATTAACATTAAAATATGGTATTAACGTTGAGAATGTTATTAGAGAGGATAGCCGAAATATGACAAAAAAATCGAGAAAATAAGTTTCCAGTTACAAGCAACTCAAGTCTATAGAATCCAATTGGGGACTTCAAATTCGAGGCTTATTTTATGCGTTTTTAATTTGATTTGGAAAGTAACGAGTGTCAGTCGAAAAACTTATTTCTTTTTGACGTTGTTTTCTGAAATCAAAGAAACGCGATTCAGACTCCTTTCATTTTTTTTTTTAAAATTTTGAATTTTTTTGAAATTTTATTTTTTTTTTATTTTTTATGAAACTTTTTCTTTCAGAAGCAATATATGAAATGCTAATAGCAAAGTGCCACTTTTGTCAAAGAAGGCGTCAAATGCCGAGAAATAAAGAAATTTTACAAAATTATCAAAAAACGAAATGAGAATCTGAACGCGCCCTATAACACGCTCGATAATTGAAGATAATAAGGGGCATTTAATTTTGAGATAATTTGTTTGTGCTCAATTCCTTGCAAAAATTGAAATACTGCGGAGCCACTACATATATAGTGGCCCACTTGCTGGTGCTCCATTGTCCGATTGCTTTTCTAACATGCCCAAATCAGGGAAAATCAAGCTAATATAATATAAAATCTTTTAAGAATTTTTCGGGTATGCTCACTGTTGTAAGTCAAGCACTATTTTTCCGCGAGGGTGCACGAAAATTTTCTAAACGGCGCATTATTTGTGCCTACTCTGGTATATTGTCAAAGAAGAAGCCTCAAAATTTATCGGGCTGGGAATGAAAATGCGTAATGCTGCGGGCAAGCAAAATTATAGTAAGTAAAGACGGTTTGGGCGGGAATATAACGTCCGGTCTAATTCCATAATAATACGTTTTTGGGTTATCTAGATTTTTTATTTTCAATTAATGGCAACGTGAAAATTTAAAAATCATTATTTAATATACAATGTTATATTTCAAATCAATCACATTGAGCTAATGTCACCCAACCATAGTTATTTATTTTTAATATGTTTTAATCTTTATTTGACCCCAAAATATATAGTTGGACTAGAGACTTTCAGCTCTAATTATTTAATGAGATACTAAGTTGTTACTAGAATCAAAGTACCTTTTATCATTTTTATAAAATTTATTTACCCTCAAAGGGGTGTCAAATGTCCACACAAATGTATAAATTTAATTAAAAATTCGATAATAATCATAGCACCCATATATAAATATCTTCACTTCGCTATTCATTTTTCCCTTAATAGATTTGCCTACAATCACATTAGAGATTAAAGTCGAGTGTAAAAGTCAGCCCCCAGCCGCCAGAAACAAGGGTGCTATAGTCAAAATTTATAAGGGCCAACGCGGGCTTAAATTTAAACATGGAAATTACGTATGCTCTATTTGTAACTATTAAAAAGGCTAAAAACGATAAATATATTTTTACACGGTATTATAACACACCAGGGCTGGGAAAAAAAACTTCATCGACTTTTCAACAAGTTTTGGGTTTTTTTTTTCCCAAATACCACAAACTCGTGGGCATGTACGAAATAAAAGCCCCTTTTTCTTTGGCACTTAAGAAAGGGCACGTTTAAAAGCCCATACCGCAAAAAATACAAGACTTTAAGTCCAAAATAACCACCTATCAATGTTATAAAATTATTATAGAAAACATAAAATGGAGTTTTGGGAGCTCATTTTTTAAGAGCCACTTTTTTGTGGGTTTTTTTGCCCCTTTTCTGTAGTAAGGGCTTTTTTTGAATTCCCACGGCCCCTTTTATATTTGCTTTTTATTTCTTTTTTATGTTTTAGGGGAAAAAATGAGCCAAAGTTTTTAGGCTCATTGTTTTTCCAGGCATATTTTACACTCTGTTTTTTAAAGAAAACTTTTTTAAAGTACCTAAGACCTTATTTTAGTTTAAGGAGACCTTAAACTTGAAACAAATTTTGGTTTTTGTCCGATCTGGCTGTTTTTGCAGATTTGGCCCGATCTAAATGCCCGCCTGAAAAAAGCCCTCAACATCAGTCAATTATTTTTTTTCACAAAAATTTCAATTTATATTTTGCACGTTAGAGGTTTCGCGCAAGTTTAAGATACCTTAATTCTTTGCAAAACAATTGGGACTATGGATTCAGGATTCATGCTTTTGAGCCTTCATTAGTGCGCTTTCGATAACCAAAAGTTTATAGATTTTAAAGTTATGTGGGAGTCTTTAAATGTTGGCAGAATCAAATAAGATTGTCCAAACACTTATATTAGGTATACTCCAAACTTGAAATTAGATTGAGCCTATAGTCATTCAACCGTATTTCTCTTTATTCTTTTAAAAATTTAATTTTTAATCGGTCCACAGAAAATATATAGGACCAGAATTAAGAATTGTAAGGTCTATTTTCAGTTCGTTAACTGAACTAAAATCGGAGACTTCGCTTATATCACAACTTCCATTAATTCCAATATCGCATTTTTAACTGCCAGCTAGATAGGAATGCTAATATTTCTTTTGAAGGTTAGATAAAGGCTTCTTATCAATCTTAAAAGTTGAAATTTTTTATATCATTTTTAATTCCTAAGAGTTTGTTTCATGCGCTGTCCTAATTCATTTCCCCCCATTATTTTAGGGCCTTTTGCACGATACTCTCAATATACCTCCGCGTTTAAAGGCACCTTAGTATGTTTTTTAAACTACCTGTTTAGATTTGAATCTTATTGCGAGTTAGGATTCTTGGTGCATTTTAAGTCACAGGTACATTACAAAATATACTCGGCTTTTTAGAGCCTTTTCGCTTAATTTTAAAAACATAAAAAAAGCGCGGGTTTTATAAACATTAGCGCACTTCTAAGGGTATCCAAAAAATCTAAACGCTTTTAAATGTGGAGTTAAAGCGATTCTAAATCCACCGGTCAGCGACTCTAAATCTTTAGCACTATACTAACCCTTAACCCTAATTTTAAAATTCAACATGAACTCTATTCATTGAACTTTTTCATATTCTAAGCATAAAAAATCCACAAACGTCTAATAATCATTTCGAAATTGATC
>JAUIRJ010000309.1:0-21630 GCA_030555515.1 Acutogordius australiensis | reverse complement strand
TTTTATAGAAAATATAAATAGGTGAATTGTTATAATTACATGGTTAAAAGAGTGATAACCCTTATAACCAGGCCTGGGAAAACAATGAGCCAAAAAACTTTGGCTCATTTTTCCCCCAAAAACTTAAAGAAAAAATGGGGGCTTCAAAAAAAGGTTAAAAATAAGAATTCAAAAAAAGCTCTTGCTAAGAAAAGGGGCAAAAAAAAACCCAAAAAAGTGGCTCTCAAAAAATGCCCCAAAAAGCCCATTTTTTCTTTCCTTTATAATAATTTCAAAAAACTTTGATATTTTCTTCATAATAATTTCGAAAAATTTGTATTTTTCTTAACAAAAATTTGAAAAAATTTTTTTTTTTTTATTAAATGAAACTAAGAGATAAATTGAAGCCCCATTTCGATAACAAACAATGTAAACTTTGTCTAAAACTTATATGCGACCGGCCCTACAATCAAAAGAGACATCTACTTGATTGCCATCTAAAAGTGGCCCTGGAATCTAATATAGCTAAAAAAGAAAAATCTTCGGATTTCATTTATGTCAAAGTAAACAAAAAAAATTACTATAAAAATATTATAAAAATTGTCACCATTCATCATCTCCCATTCTCAATATTCGACTATCCCGCATTCAAGGACATACTTAATCCATATTCTGAAGGATTAGGTAATCAATAAATTATTTTTAAAGTTAATTTTGAGCTTAATTTTCTTTAAGTTGGATGAGTACATTTTCAGTCGGGCTGTATTTTACGTAACTGATAGGTCTAGCCATATTAGTAAAATATTTGGCAGAAAGTTTATTCCGCCAAATTTGATTAGAAAACCCGTTGAGAATTAATCTGATCTAAGAGGTAGTTTGGGTCTTAAAAATGTTAATAGGCTTGATAATATATTTGTTTATATAATGTTTATATTACAGACAAAAATTCGTAATTATATCCATAAAGAAATAGAAAACATTCCTTTCAGTAAAAATAGACGGAGCATCAAATTTGACAAGCACGTTATTGGTGTCAACATACAATTCGTAAATCAACAAGGAGATTTTATAATTCGGACATTAGATATCGTGGAAATTATGGAACGTTCAACCGCGCTTAATCTAAAAGAAATCATCTTAAATATTTTTGCAAAATATGGTATCAAAACCAATAATATTTATTCAATCACAACAGATAATGGGGCAAATTACTTAAAAGCCGCAAACCTTGTAATTGAAGATACATACGAACCTGATACAGAGCCCACATTTTTTACTGATAAAGAGATAGATGAAATTTCTGACGAACTTGAGCTTATTGCCCCAAATACACCGACAAAAGTCATCCGCTGCACTGCTCATACGATTCAACTTGTGGTTAAACAAGTGTTACAAGATTACAAGAGGGAACTCGAGGCTACAAGAAACATCATAAAAAAGTTGAGATCTCAAAAATACAAATCATTTGTCCCCAAAAAACCTCAATTAGATAATATTACTAGATCCACATATTTAATGGTGAGAAGTTTGTTTGAACTCAAAGATATAATAGTCAATATAGCAAACACTGAACAAGAATTAAATTTTAGTGAAGAAAATTGGATGTTTGTTAAAGATTTTGTGAAAACTTTTGAACATGTTGCTATATGCACACTCGGAATGCAAAAGTCAAATTTTACCATCGGCGACTTCTTTTTATCCCTATTAAAGTGCAAATATTCTTTAACTCAGCTGGTGAATAATAGCAATAATAAAAATGAATTGGCCAGTAAGTTTTTAAATTATCTAGATTCTCGACAATCAAAATTGCTCGACAATGATGCTTTTAGCGCAGCAATGCTAATGGATTTAAGGATTAATTTCCCAAATTCACCGTTTGTTACACCAGAAATAATTGACCGTGGGAAAGTAATATTAATATTAAAATTGCAATCAAGGGATCGGGGCCAGTGTCTCCTACTCCGGGGGGGGGGGGGGGGGGGGTAGGAACCAAGCGGTTCCAAAAAATCGGCCGAGGGGGGTAGGTATTCGAGGGGGGTAGGTATAGTTAGGGGGGTATTTAAAAAGGAGGGTAGCAGTCAAAGTGGGTAATTTATTTAACAAGAATATAATTTTTTTCTCAATTTTTTACACGTCTATATAACACTGGTCGACAAAAAATGACTTCATATTTTAGACCAAAAATTTTGAACATTTTTCTAGCGCAGTTTTTTCTGCTGAACATTATGGTGCTTTCCGTTTTTTCTATCTGATCTAGTTTTCATTTTATTTAAACATCATGGTGCTTTCCGTGTTTTCCTACCTGATCTAGTTTTCATTTTATTTGCTATTTTTTCTGCTTAACATCATGGTGCTTTCCGTTTTTTTCTATCTGATCTAGTTTTCATTTTATTTAAACATCATGGTGCTTTCCTTTCCTACCTGATCTAGTTTTCATTTTATTTGCTATTAAAGTTGTCAAAAAGTACTTTTTTGGCATATTTTTACCTACATTTACCATATCAAAAAAAAATTAATGACGATACTTTATAATTTTATAAAGGAGTCTCGTATTTTACCACAGCTTCACAAAAAAAAACAATGAAGTAAATGTTGAAAATATAAACGAGATATGTGCTTTTTACGACCTTGATCCTTATTTGATTTCTGAAGAAATGAAAATGTTTATTAAGTTTTTCCGCCAAGCTTTGATAGATGGAATCATTTCTACCCAATATTTAAATGGTCAATATTTTTTTTAAATTCTAGAGTCAAAAAATACTCTAGAGAGTTTCTGTAACTATCTGGAGGACGACGTTGAAAAAAGTGATGAGGATGATGATGAAACCTTGTTTAGTTCAAACGACAATTTTTTACTACCTTATAGGGCTTTAAATAAAACATAGGGGAGACAGGGGCGAAATGAACATATTTTTGCATAATCGTTGCTGCTGACACATTTTTAATCTAAAAGAAAAAATTTATGGCTCATTTTATAGATAATTCATTATATTTTATAAAAAAATTTGTTTAACCAAAAAAATATAATTCTGTAAAAAGATATTGAACAATGTATAAACCAACTAGTATTAACCATTTCGCCTCATATACGGGGTAAAATGAAATACCCATGGGGTAAAATGAAATACCCCTGGGGCAAAATGAAGGTGTGTAAAATTTATTAAATTTACAGCTTTAATTTAAATAAACCTTATATATTGAAAAATAAATATAGATTTAGATCATTTTATTAATAATTATATCATAATCAATTACCAGTGGCCCAACAATCTCAACATCAAGGGGTTGAAGTCTTTGTGAACAATGAGGTGGTAGTGTTACCTTAATCCCATTATCTTTAAAAAATTCACTGCTTTTATGGGTATATGAGATACATGTTTATCCATAATAATAAGCGCCTTTAGTTAAAATATAATATTTCAATTTACTGGATCCTCAATTGAGCATTTAACATATTTTACAAAATGTTTTAACCCCACAAACTCCTATTCTTTCATCCATCTTGTTGAATTGCCACAACCACTCCCATTAGAACCATTAGTTAATTCCACCTTAAACCTATTTCTAGGAAAAATGAAATAAGGTAGAATCAATTGCCCAACTGGATTTATGGCAATACACATGGTAGCAAGGCTGCCTCTTTCGTAATATAATGTATAATAAACTTGCTTAACACCCTTCTGTGCAACCACTTTAGATGGTGAAACCAGTTTCATCTAAATTGAAAATCATGTGAGGTTCAAAATAATATTTTTCCATTAGATCTATTAGGTTCTGGTAAAAACCATTGACTGCTTCTATATTGAAATTAGATATCCTGGCTAGACTGGTACATTCAATCTTATAGAAATGATAGGGTTTCTTTTTATTAAATTGCTGAACCAATCAGGTCCAGCTAATTTTTGTTCAATCCAACGGGTAGGGGTTCTTTTGTTTAGTATGACAGCATATTAAGCTAGTTTTCTAATCTAATTATGGATTTAAATTGTTTTTTTGAGGTTATAAGGGCTTCTTTGAGAATGTCTTCATCTGTCTTCAAACTTTTTCTTTTATAATTACGCATGAATGGTTTCGGCGTGGGGCGAAATGATGCCCCGCATTGGGTAGTGTTTGCAAAATCAATAATGTTCAACTAATATTAAGTTATAAGTTAAAAATGTATTTTATATACAACGAAGTGTTTTTTAAATCTTTTAATTATCTTAATATTTTCGAGGTAACATTTTATTAAAGATAAAGCAAAATTATTGTTGCTTAAAACATAAATTTGAAACAGCATTTTTCTTTAATTAAGATTTTCTAAATTTTTTTTAATGGATGTATATGTAAAAAATAGAATCGATAGCTTGTTTAAAGATCTACACTACATCATATATAAAATTTATAGATATTGAATAATTTTTGGCAGAGATATTTCCATTAATCATTTCACCCCACCAACCATTTCGCCCCGGTCTCCCCTACAACAGTTTGAAAGCCTTAAAAAAATATATAAAATCTTGCTCACAATAACGATCTCCAGCTGTAGCGCTGAGAGATCAATGAGCAGGATAAAATTAATTAAAACTTCTTTTCGTAACAAAATGGGAGATATGTTTTTACAAAATTTCCTTTTAAAATCTGGAGAGGACATTTTATTGCAATTAGATAATGACTTAATTATCAATAATTTTAAACATTTAAATTATTATAATAATTCATTATAATAAATAAAATTGAATTGATTTAAAGTAGCTGCTTATAATCAGACAAAAAATTGGGTGGGGGGGGGATAGTTACCCCCGAGATTTTGCCGAGGGGGGTAGCTCTTCCATGTAATTTGGGGAGTAGGAGACGCTGATCGGGGCAATTATAGGGCTTTTATTTATAGTTTTGAAAAAGACTTTAGGCTCTAGAGAAATTTTTACACCTACGAAAACTTGACAGTAATTTTATTTTTTTTGGTATTCTTAAAATTTTTTTTGAGTTATTTGAAAAAAAAGTAAAAAATATAGCGATTATTCTGTTTTACCGGCCCTGGGAAATGCCTTGGGGACTTTTCTAACCAATCAATCCATCACTTCTAAACCATAACCTCTCGATTGTAAATAGATGTTCACAGAATTCGTCCCTCTCAATAAACCAGCATGCCCAAAAATAAACCCCCCTCCCCCCAATTTCTTACAAAAAGTCAAAACTCTCTAATCATAAAAAGTTTTGTTAAAAGTTTGTAATAGCCTCGGTCTCCCCTATTTTACGATTGTTAAATTAATCATTAACTTAATATATTTTTAGAAACACATTCAAAAAACATGGGAATGCATACAAATAAATGATCCCAGCAGTACTCAAAATGACATCGCAACTACAAACCTTAATGTTAGTGATTTTGAAATGTACATGGATTCTATGTGCGAACCTACATCTACTAATTACAACATAATATTACACCTCGATAATTTTATAAACGGGCAAAAAAAATTAAATTATAAAGAAGATATTTTAAAATATTGGGCTGGATTACGATTAAGCCATCCACAACTATTTCAAGTGGCCCAGGTTATATTAGGGGCAGCACCGACTCAGGTATCGGTCGAAAGAGCTTTTAGCGCTTTTAGTCTTGTCTTAAGCGATAAGAGATCATGCCTTAAAGAATTTAACTTGAGTGATACTTTAGTTATAAAGCTAAATCCTAGTTTATTGGATTTTATTGAATTATAAATGCATATATATATATCTTTAATAAATGGTAATAAATTCTACTATTTTCAATGTTAAAAAAAATGATGGGTGGGTTATTTTTTCTTAAAGCCCCTAGGAGTTTTTTTTAAAGAAAAAAGGCTTTTTTTAAACATGCCCCTTTCTTTAAGCAAGAAAAGGGGCTTTTCTTTTGCTATGCCCACGAGTTTTTGGGCATCTGGGAAAAAAAACTCAAAAACTTGGTAAAAAAAAGCCCCTTTCTTTTTTTTTTCTCAACTCTGCTTATAACATAATAAATATTTTTTATTTAATTATGACATAAATAAATTTTTAGGAGTGGACAGGTTCGTAAAACACCAGAATAATTAATTTCTCTCTATATTTATATTTATTAAACTAACTAGTCACCGCTGACTAATGTATTATCTTGTGTTGTTATAAAATGTTCTATCTTGACACCATTGACCTTAAAAAAAAATTTTTTTTCCTAATTTAATTAAGGGGTCTTTTAAAACTAACATTTTGATATTGCATTAAGAAGCGAATGCACAACCTTATTAAAGAAATTAGTTTAAATGGTCAAAATAACGTAGTAATTGTTTGACTTACCGTCAATACCTAGGACTTTGTGTCTTATCTATCAAACCCTAATTATTATACAACCCTTATATCCAATCCTTCCTTCCAAAAAAAAACATGGGCAAATGTCAAGGTTGGATATTTTTGGGCTAGGCTATATCATCATAACGATAGTTGAGGGTTGCAAGGTATGGCTAGGGTTAGGCAGCGGTTGTAATGTATGATTGGGCAGCGCCTAACCGGAGAGTAAAATATTTAAACTCCTGGGCACTATTTATTAAAGTTGTAATCATAAAAACGAAGGAACAGCTGATTACGTTACCGTCTTAGGATAATATATGTCCTATCGGCCTTAAAAAAATCTCTCTTTTCCTGCAAATCAATTAAGGGGTCTTTGAAAATAAAAAACAATATTTTTAGTTTGCCACTGGCGGCATTAAGCAAATGGCCTTAGTAAAATATATTACTTTAAATGGTCATAATGACGAGGGGATTATTTTAGCGTCAAACCCTAGGACTTATGTGTCTTACCTAATGTCAAACCCTAACCACACTCTTCTTTTATCCAATCCTTCCAAAAAAAACATGGGCAAAAAAAAACAAAGTTAAAGCCGCAGTGTTTATAAGTTGCATAAACTAAAATATATGAATAATATAAATTTTCAAAAATTTTGTAGGAAAAAATTGTAGGAGAATAAGATTTAATAGAAGAGTATCTGTAAGAGAAGAGAATTTGTAAGAGAATAGAATTCGTACAAGAATAGAATTTGCATGAAAAGAGAATTTGGTACCAAATTTGAAAAGAAAAACTCTCAGATAACTAACTAGGTTATACCCTCTTCCCACCATTATATGAGGTTAGGGCAAGTATGAATTTAAAAGTATCCGTGCACCTAAAATCTTTTCTGAATGTTATCTTCAAATCACGATTGACCAAGAAGGCAAAGTAACTTTCCCATTTCCTATAAAAAACCAATAATAGGCATGGTCTGATTGGTATATTGCCATCAAACTGAATCAATCTCTTAAAAAATAAAATATCAAAAGAAAATAATATTTTAAACTATAGAAAAATACAAAATGCAAAAATAGAAAAAGAAAAACTTTCTACTTAAATTCAGCTCTCACAGCATATATGCTGGCTGAAGTAATTTTTATACAAATTGATTTCTGCTTTGTTGTAAAAAAAAGATTCAAACGCAAAAATAAATTTTTAAACTGTTAAATTAATACTTCAAATAATATTTTCATTAAAAACCGATAATATATCGTGTCGTATTTAAGTTTGGACGCGAAATATTTTGTATTATCTAAATGCCAATGTAAGAGCTTGAATTAATAATAATATTTATTTTTTATTATTTGTGATTAAAAATATAAGTTACAAGAAATTTTTATATGCAAACAAAATTTTTAAATTTTTTCTTTTTAGGGTATATTTAGATCTGCAATTTGGTCAAAAAAAAAAGACTCTAAAAAAAGTCGAGGTATTTCTGTAATGTACCTGTAACTTTAAATGCACCAAGATCCTAACTCGCAATAAAGATTCAAATGTATGCACGAAAAAACATACTAAGGTGCCTTAAAACTCTTAGGTGATATTGAGAGCACGCAAAAGACTACTAAAATAGTGCAGAAAATTGAATTAGGACTGCGCACAGGTGTCAAACTTTTATGAGCACCAAATTGATAAAAAATTTACAACTTTTAAGATTTATAGTAGCCTTATTTAACCCTTTGTTAATATTAGGACATTCCTTGCCTAGCTCCCTTAAAAATGCGATATTGGAATTAATAAAAGGTTTATAAGTTAATTATCTCCGATTTTAGTCCATTTAACGAACCGGCTTTAGCCCTTCCTTACAATTTTTGTAATTTCCCTGGTTTGATTTATATTTCGTGGACCAATTAAGAATTAAAATATTTTAAAAGAATAAAGAAATAAGGTTGGATAACTATATGCTCAATATAATTTCAAGTTTGAAGTATATCGAATATAAAGAGTTTGACAATCTTTTTGGATTCCCTGCCAAAATTTAAAAAGACGCATATTCACATAACTAAATATCTAAAAACTTTTGGCAACCAAAAGCGCACCAATGAAGGCTCAAAAGCACGAATCCTCAATTCGTCCCAATTATTTTGTAAAGAATTGAGGTATCTTAAACTTGCGCAAAGCAAAATATAAATTTCATTAAAATTTTCAAAAGCGCAACGATATTAAATTGTCGCTGAGTATTTTTAAAGGCGCTCATTTAGATTGGGCAATGGCAAAACAGCCAGATCGGCCAGAACCAAAATTTGTTTTTTCAAATAAGGCCGGCTCCAATCCAAAATAAGGCCCGAAAATTTTCAAAAAAGTTTTCTGTTAAAAATACATTATACCCATTATCGTCAAAAAATATATTTATCGTTTTTAGGTTTAATAGTTACACACAGAGCATACGTAATTTCCATTTTTAAATTTAAGCCCTGCGTTTGGCCCGTCATAAAAACCCGTCCTGGCCCTTGTTTCCTGGCGGGGGGCCGGACTTTCGGTTCTTCACTTTAATCTCTAATGTGATTGTAGGCAAATAATTTAAAAAAAAATATATCGCGAAGTGAAGAGTAAGCGGCGCAGGGTGCTATAATTATTATCGAATTTCTTCATTTAAAATTATACATTTGTGTGGACATTTGACTTCCTTTTGAGGGGTAAAAATTTTATCAAATGATAAAAGCACATTTTTTGGGATCTAGTAAATTAACCTAGTATCCTCATAAAAACTTCTAAATTAGAGCTGAAAGCCCTGGGTCAAATTTATATATTTTGCGGGAAAAATAAAGATTAAAACATATTAAAATAAAGAAATATGGTTGGGTGACATTAGGCTCATGTTGTTAATATTTTGAAAATTTTAAATCTCATGCCGATAATTTAAAATAAAAAATCTAGATAACCCAAAATGTATTATTATTAGAATTAAGACCGGACTTTATATACCCGCCCCAACCGTCTTGCTTATTATAATTTAGCTGCCCGCCCGTTATCTCATTTTCATACCCACCAGCCCGATATGAATTTGCATATTATTTGCCTCAATTTTGAGGCTTGCTTTTGACAATATACCCGAGAGAGTCAAAATATGCGTTTAGAAAATTTTGCTTACCCCTTGAGAAAAAAAATGCTTGACGTATTACAGTTATATATATACCCGATATTTAAAAGATTTTCATTAAAAGCGGCCAAATTTTACCTATTTGGGCATGTTAGAAAAGTAATTGGATATTGAGTAGTTAGTAAGGTTAATATATATGTAGTGGCCCGTTAATCTTTTTCACTTTTGTAAGGGGTAATTAAAACAAAAGTTAGAATTTTGACTTTAAAGCAAAATGTCTTTATATGGTATATCATATAAAAAAAGATTATTTCAAAAATATCCAAAAGCTTTCTTTAAATGGTTTAAAAATTTAACTAAAGGTCAAAGTACACTTAGCACTGGCCCAATTAGAGATTCGTTTGGTGTTTTACAATCAGATCAGGAATCAATTATTTTATGTTGGAAAAAATATTATACCAATCTTCTCAAAGATAATACTGGCCATAGTGGGTCTAAGGAAGCGTGGGCCAATGTCTCGTGTAAAGTTAATTCTGTATGTCTGATAGATACCCCTTTTACAAGGGGGGAGATTATTAAGGCAATTTTATCTATACCTTCTTCTAAAGCCCCAGGCCCCAATTCTATATCGGCTGTTTAAAAGTTTAAGCTTAGACTCCTCGGCCCCAACACCATCGTCATATTTGGGTAAGTGCGTTTTTCGGATTCTGAATAAAATACATACTCAAGTTGCAGTACCCAACCAATGGAAGCTCGCCAAATTAGTTCTTATTCCAAAAAAGGGTGATTTATCTTTAATGAACAATTATCGTAATATTTCTCTTATATCGTTTGTTTCTAAAATTTTGGCTACTTCAATTAATAAAAGAATCGTTAGCTTCTTGGAGAGTAACAATTTGATATGCAAGAACAGGCTGGCTTTCGTAAAACGAAGAGTGCATAGGTCAAGTCATTTCGTTGTTTGAGAGTGTCATTAGGCGTATGTATAACAATTTGTCAACTCATTTAGCCTTTATCGATTTTAAAAAGGCATATGATATGTTACCTCATCAAGCCCTTTTTAAAAAACTTTACTCTATAGGAATAAGGGGAAAGATTCTGGCCATAATTGAAGACATGTATCGAGGTAGCGTTTTTTAACGCCTTTTAACTACTCAGACCCTTTCATACTAGAAAGATGTCTGAGACAAGGCTGTCCGCTATCACCTATTCTTTTTAATATTTATATAAATGATATTTTCAACGATATACCAAGTAATTTAGGAGTTAGTGTCCCAAATGTTGACAATAAGCTTAAAGGTTTATTATTCGCCGACGATCTGGTTTTTTTCGCAGAGTCATGTGAGGATCTTAAAAAAATGCTCTACCATCTTGAAAATTGAACTAATAGGTGGGAAATGGTAATTGGAGCTGAAAAATGTGGCATTATGATAAACAATCCCTTAAATTCAACTCCATGCGAGTGGTCAATTCAGGGGAACTCTATACCTCAGGTATCAAACTATAGATATCTGGGTCTTTTAATAAATGAGGACTTTAATATTAACAAAGTTATTGAGGAGCGGGCGTTAAGGGGAATGAAGGCTATTCATCTCTACGGTCCGTTTCTGCGGTCCAGCTCCATACCAATAAATGTTAAATCTCATATTTATGTTTCAGTCATTCTACCCATTCTAACTTATGGAGCGGAATTATTTGGTCTGCTCTCTAATAAATCGCTGTCCCCGCTTTCTAAGACTCACGATCAAGCCATTCGCTGGATGATCGGAAAATTTGGAAAAAGACTAATTGGGCCTAAACTTCACTTGTACTTAGACCTCAACATTAGTACTTTTGACGTTTATGCAAAAAAAAAAATCCGTGCGTTTCATTTTAAAATCTCAATATAGTAAAACATTTATAAAAGATTTAGTCTTATCAAAACCTAAGTCTCGCAAATGGACGTGGGTTTCGCGTTGCTCTAGGTATTTTAATAAAAACAAAATATCATTAAATGGAGACCCAAAAATTATTTCAAAATCATTTGGCCTAAACCTTGACAAAGCTAGTCTTAGCGAAAGTAAGTATAAAAATGACACATTGTTTAAATCGTTTAGTAACCCTTTTTATTTTTCTTTAAAAAAAATAAAAAGTATTGATTGCATTGAGTTTTCATTCGGCTGCAAACTTCTGCTTCATATGATAACAAGTAATTGGTGGAATTTTAAAAAAGCAAGACTATTAAGATTGGTTAGTGACTTCGACTGTCCTTGTTGTAAATCAGTAATTGATGACCCACTTGCTCATTTCTTTCTACACTGCTCTGCTTTGCATGAATATAAACGCTTATACTTGCATGAATTAATATCTTCAAATAAATGTGATAATATGTTGTGGAAATTTTTGGGCTTTCTGATCAGTCTCAAATTTTAAATATAATTAAATATTGTCATTATGCTGGCCGAAGATTCTTTAGATCTTGGTCTAGGTTAAGTTATTGCCTAGTACCCGACAGGGCTAAAAGGGGCTATGCCCTGACGGGTATGCCGTCTCTTTCAAGAGATGTAGGACAAGGGGGGCATTGTTTTAGCAGGTGATTCTGGCCTTCGACTTTTGCTAGAGTTGTAAAGCCTGCATGCTATAATATTCCGGAGAGTGCGGCGTCATTTCGATGAATATTGTGGTATTGGCCGAAAGACGCGCTTAATCCTATTGACCTAGGGGTTATGAACGTCGCCGCATAGCAATTTCAATGCTCCTCACCCAAAAAAAAAATACTTGTCCTTTATTTCTCCCATCTCACGAGCAAGTTATAAGGGCGCGTTCAGACTCATTTCATTTTTTTGATGTTATAAATTTTTTTTATTTTTTGGCATTGAACGCTTTTTTACAAAAAGTACCAATTTTCGTTATTAGCATTTAAATATTTTTCTTAAAGAAAAGTTTTTAAAAAATTTTTAAAAATAAAATTTTAAAATATTCATAATTTTTAGAATTTTTTTAAAAAAATGAAAGGAGTTTGAACGCGCCCTAATTTAGAAAAAAAAGTCAAAAAGAAAAAAAGTTTTTTTGGGCATTGACTCAAGACACTCGTTACTTTTTTCAAATTCCAATTAAAAACGCATAAAATAGCCTTGAATTTGAACCCAAATGGAGTCTATAGACTAAGTGGCTCTGAACTATTTTACGATTTTTTTGTCATTTTTCGGCTATCCTTTTTAATAACATTTTCAATGTTAATACCACATTTTAATGTTAATAATAATTATTGTTACTTCAAATAAATGGGTTGCATAGAGTCTTTTTTAAGAGATATAGGGCAAGGAAATCAGTAGGATTTTTGTTAAATAATTTTTTGGCGGCAACATCTGCTTATATTGTGATGATTTATTGCAGTCTTGGTAGCCTTTACTAATAAAAAAAAGGTTTTACGAGGATACTAAGTTAATTTAGAATCGAAAAAATGCGCTTTTATCATTTTATAAAATTTTATTTACCCTTCTAAAGGATGTCAAATATCCAAACAAATGTATAATTTTAAATAAAAAAATTCAATAATAATCATAACACCCTGCTCCGCTTAAAAGCCCTCTTCACTTCGCGATTTAATTAATTCTTATATGATTTGCCTACAATCACATTAGAGATTAAAGTCGAGAACCGAAAGTCCTGCCCCCGGCCCGCCAGGAAACAAGGGCCAGGACGGTTCAAAATTTAATACGGGCCAAACGCACTGGGCTTAAATTTAAAAATAGAAATTACGGGCCGAGATGGGCCGAAGTTTCGAATTTCATATGCTCTATTTGTAACTATTATAACAAGAACTAAAAACAATAAATATATTTTTACACGATAATGGGTATAACTTTTACACTCTATTTTTATTGTATTTTTAAAAGAAAACTTTTTTAAAAATTTTCGGGCCTTATTTTGGATTGGAGCCGGCCTTTAATTTGAAAAAACAAATTGTTCTGGCCGATCTGGCTGTTTGGCCAGAATTTGGCTAGATCTAAATGCGCGCCTTAATACTCAGCGTCAATTATCGTTGTACTTTTGAAAATATTAATGTAATTTATATTTAGCACGTTAGAGGTTTCGCGCAAGTTTAAGATACCTCAATTCTTTACAACATAATTGGGACGAATTCAGGATTCGTGCTTTTGAGCCTTCATTGGTGCGCTTTTGGTAACCAAAAGTTTTTAGATATTTAGTTATGTGGGGACGCGTCTTTTCAAATATTGGCAGGGAATTTAAAAAGATTGTCAAAATATTCATATTAGATATACTTTAAACTTGAAAATATATTGAGCCTATAGTTATCCAACATTATTTCTTTATTCTTTTATAATATTTTAATTCTTAGTCGGTTTACGAAATATATATCGGACCAGTGAAATCACAAAAATTGTAAGGAAGGTTTAAAGCTGGTTCGTTAATTGGACTAAAATCGGAAATATTTAACTTATAAACCTTCCATTAATTCTAATATCGAATGCCAGCTAGGCAGGAAATGCCTTAATAATAACAAAGGGTTAAATTAGGCTTATATAAATCTTTAAAGTTGTAAATTTTTTATCATTTTGGTGCTTCTAAAAACTCGACACCTGTGCGCAGTCCTAATTCATTTTTCTGCACTATTTTAGGAGTCTTTTGCAGTGCTCTCAATATCACCTACGCGTTTAAAGGCACCTTAGTATGTATTTTAAACAAATGCTTACATTTAAATCTTTATTGCGAGTTAGGATTCTTGGTGCAAAGTCACAGGTACATTACAGAAATACCTCGGCGTTTTTTAGAGTCTTTCGCTTAATTTTAAAAACAAAAAAAATTGCGCGGTTTTTATAACATTAGCGCACTTCTGAGGGTATCTAAAAAACTAAGCGCTTTCAAATGTGCAGTTAAAGCGCTTCTAAATACACCGGTCCGCCTATGAATCTTTAAGTTTTTAGCACTATTCTAGCCCTTAACCCTAATTTTAAATTCAACATGACCTCTATTTAATTTCATATTTGTCAGACTCGTGGCCGTTATCAAACACTGGGAGATTGCCGAATAACGGGGTCCTGAGGGGGAAGATACAAAAATACCCCATTGAGGTCATCCGAACGCCAAGTAATGGGATTATAATTAATAGGGCGAGAAGCATTAGGATAATAGGGCGAGATGAATTAGAAATTTCGACTTAAATAGTATATAAATTCTTGTAGATATTTGATCCAAACAATTTATTATTTATTTCATTAAAACAATGTTAATAACAAATCTTCCTCATGATTTCAGCCAACACAAAACAAAATCCTTTTCTTTTTTAACCACAAAAAACACTACTACTGACAAAACTACTAAAAAATAAAAATAATTTATTTCTTTTATTTTTCTTAGGTTTCTCGTGCGCGTTGCTTCTCTTATGCGTTGCCACGCGCACGACAATATTGTAAGCATAAAAAATCAAAAACGTCTAATGATCAATATTTCATAACTAATCACATAAAGTTCAATGTTTGTCCCTTAAATTTTGCAAAAATTTCCGGCGGAATATAAATTTTGGGCGCTGAGGTCAAGTCCAGACAATATTCCGCCGGCGAAAATGCGTTTTGGACGTTGACTATACGCCAATTAATATTCCGCCGGCGGAATATTACGTTTGAGCGCTGACACTGCAAAACTTTCAATATAGCAAGCACTGAATATTATGTTGCAATTTACTGTATGCTACATAACGGTGGCTAAGCAATGCTCGAGTTGCATTGCCTTTACTAAATACAAAGGTAATAAAATATTAGTAAATTTAGAGCTTTTATCTGTTTTCAATGGTAAAAATTTAAGAGAAAGAGAATATAGTTAGGCCTCTAGTATTTAACGGATTATTGATACATTTAACGACCGAAAGTTGTATTGCTAAAGAAAAAAAATTACTAGGTTAGCAATTTCTACATCAAGATAGAGCTAGAAATACACAAAATGGTTTTTTTGCAAAAGAACTCTTATACATAATATTATTACACAGGTCAACAAATATTAATATCAGAAAGTGAATTTTATGAAAACATATAAGAATGCATTCCCATGATGGCCTAATCCCATATACATTTTTCGTTTTGATTTCTTCCGTCTTTGGCTCCTTAGATCCGTCTATAATGAAAATCGTCTTTTATTTACCAAATTGACAGATCTAAAACCCTAAGAAAATTTTTTTTGCGTATTATAATCCCTTGTAACTTGTATTTTAATAACAAATAACACTGGGCAACAAAATTTGGACGACCCTGATCATTTATGGCAACTATAGTTTTTGGTTAAGTTTTTGGCGCTAATTTGAGATTTTTCAATTTTTGGAGTATTTTGGGCTTCTATATCATAAAACCTATGGGTAGTAACAAAAGATTAAAAATATATTCAGATAACGAAAACATTCATTATTAACGTAAGGGGTTTAAATTTTTTTTTAAATATAAAATTTTTTTATTTTTTCATTTTTGTAAAATTAGTGGTTGTTGTCATAAACGTTTTTTGATCCTAAATAACTTGAAAGTAAATTGCTAAAAAATTCTGTAATAGCCTTTTTTAGAATGTTTTTTTATAAGGAATCTGAATATGCCTTTAGATTTTTTGTAGAATTAATAGTAAAAGAAATTTTTTGGATTTTTTTTGAACTTTGGATTAAAAAAAATTGGGGGCCTTAGAAAACAAACTAAACCCAGGATCGTTATCACAAGAAAATTCTCAACAAGACCCTAATCCTTTATGTTGTTTTTTTTTGTTGTCCCTATGATGAAAAATAAATTTTAATGTGTCAAGCTCTTACATCGGCATTTAGATAATACAAAATATTTCGCGTCCAAACTTAAATACGACACGAAATATTATCGGCTTTAATATTGTTTGAATTTAACACTTTAGCTATTTTAAATATGCAAAAATGAAATTCTAATTTATTTATGTTTTTGAATCTTTTTGGTTTTTTGACCTTTTTTTCTAAAATTTTCAATGTTTATAACTGACTAAGTTTGATTAGGAAAATGGTAAACGAATTTGATATTCCTTATGATGGCAGGTTTGATCTCTGTTGTTAACTCATAACTCTCAAAAAATTGTTGACATGTGTTATAAAATAATATTAAGACTATATGTAGACCTATACTAATTGTAATTAATTAATTTTTCGCATCTATTTTCTCTACTAAAAATAATGCAACCATTTCTTTAAAACAAGATCTTAAAATAATTAAAAGTTATTACATCATAAATATCTTATTTCTAATTTTTGTGATTGGTTTAAATACATAGATTTATCAAGCTTTGTAATAAAAGAAGAATTTCACTAACCTACTACTATTTATGGTTTTCCATAAGTACTCTATTTAATTCTATAAATATTTCAGTTTAAACACTTGAACTTAGGTCCTCAGATTTAATCAACAATATTTAAGTCTATTCCTCACTCTTTCTCTGTGTCCAACTAATTTGCTTTCCTGCTCACATAAAAATTTTCAAAAAAGGGCGATTGCGAGACTTTTAAATCCAACGTTAGTCTATTTAAATTAAATTCAGAAAAACAAACATAACTTACAAGCAAATTTTCTGCATTGATTATTATTTCAATCATGTAATTTTAATTATAATCTACAAAAAAAATTAATTTTTTATTTAAAGCAGGTTTAATTATAGTAATATGTCCAAATAATTTAAGAGAATATTTTTTAGTGCTAAAGTCTCGAGGTGGCAAAATGTGTGTATTACAAAAAAAAATACTTTCAATATTCATAAATTTTATAAGTTTTGAGGTCATAGAAACTCTTAAAATTTATTCAAATTGTTTATGGCAGGCTAATATAAAACGCTTTGAATTAGAGATAAAATTAAACTAAGGTCAGTGAAAATTAATATACTATGTTCAGGACAGATACAAAAAGAATAGATTTCAAAAACAATTCAAGGCTGATATAAACAATTTAAGGTACTTAATTTATATTTATAAAAGGAATGGGAAAAAATGTAAAAAAATTTTGTTAAAAAATTTCTCAAAAACGCAAGTCAACAAAATTTAGAGATCGGGAGGCATTTTAAAAAGAAACTTCAAAATTTTATTGGTGCGCCTTAAATTTAGAAACATTAATTTTGTTAAAATTTTATATAATATCACAGGTCCAACATATTTTTAGAGTTATGAGCTAATAAGGGAGATCAAACCTGCCATTTTAGGGTTCAAATCCGTATGTTTTTCTTTATTAAACAAATACAAAATATTTTGCGTGCAAATACTTAAATACGATACGATATATTATTTTTTGAAAAAGATATTATCTGAAGTCTAAGTTTAATAGTTTAGCTTGCTGTTGAGGATTAAATACGACAATTGTATGTTTATTAATGCATGAATGAATGTTGTGTATATGGTGGGCATTAACATTCTGCCCCCTCCCAAAATTAAAAAAAATGTGTTTCGTTTAAATATTCAATGAAAGTGCTAAAAAAAATTATGTTAAACTAGATTAATTTATAAATGATAAAATATTTTTAATAGTGTGCAAAAAAAGGAAAAAAAAAAATTGCTGACATGAATGATTTGTAGGAGCATAATTGGTATTGATGAGTTTGTGAAATGTTACTCGTTGTCTATGGGTAATGCAAACAGCTTGTGCTTTGGTCGAATAAAGATCCCGTTCGCCGTCTTAACTTCAGCTGCTCGCACCTGGCCATCGTTTCCAGGGAATACCTGTTGAATTCGCCCTAACGCCCATTGTAGTGGTGGTATATTTTCTTCACCAATCAAAACCATTTGACCTTTTTCCAGCGGTACTGTTGGCTTTCTCCACTTATTTCTAGGCTGTAAGGTGGATAAATATTCTTTGTGCCACTTCCTCCAAAATGTCTGCCTCAGTCTTTCGATGTATTGCCATCGAGAAAGACGTGAACTGGTTATTTCACTTAGCCTCGGTTCGTTTATACATGTAAATGGCCCCCCAATTAGAAAATGGTCGGGGCTCAAGTAGGAGCAATCATTTGGGTCATTGGATAAAGGAATTAATGGCCTTGAGTTTAAAATCGCCTCAATCTGAACGAACAATGTAATGGTTTCCTCATATGTGAGCGATGCTTCTCTTTAAAAATAAGAAAAACAAAATTAGAAAAATTACTGGATAATATGGAAGATTTCACAAATCAAGAAGAAAGTAACCTATACAAAGCTCTGTCTAGAGCAACCAAGATCATTGAAGAAAGTCAGGTAAAATTTAACATTTCTCTGCCCAAAATTCAACTCCAAACATTTAATGGAGATATAGAAAAATATGCTGATTTTTTTAACTTTTTCAAAAGTATTATAGACAATAATACACTATTGTCAGATATTGAGAAATTTCACTATCTTAAAGGATCACTCACTGGGGTGGCTTCAAAAGTTATTGAAAACTTAGAAATTTCCACTCAAAACTATAAAATAGCCCTGGAATTACTTAATAATAGATTTAATAATAAGAGATTAATTACACAAAATCACATAAAGGCACTAATAAATTTACCATATGTCAAAGAAACCCCTGTAGAGTTAAGGAGCTTCCTAGATAAAATTATTCAACACTCCAGGGCCCTTGAATCTTTAGGGTGCCCTGTCCAGCAGTGGGATGATATTTTGATTTATTTGCTGGGTGTTAAGCTAGACAAAAATTTAGAGAAGGCTTGGGAATTGTCAATAAAAGACAAACCCACTCTTCAAACTTTCATCAATTTCTTAAATCACCAATGTAGTGTATTAGAGAACACAACAAAATTTAAATCATAGAATTTTGATGATACAAAAAAATCAGCATCCCACTTAGTAATAACCAATCCTCTATGTAAAATATGTAAAGAGGACCATTATATCTACAAATGTGCTGCTCTATTAAAAAGATCTCCTCAAAGCAGATTGGACTTAATTAAAGAGCTTAATTTATGCACAAACTGTTTCTAAAAGCTGGACATTTGGTCTCTGAGTGTAGAAGTAGCAAATGCAGAGTGTGTAATCAAAACCATAACACAATCTTGCACTCACCCAATCACATAAAATGCACAGAATTAAACAACAATATAGATCCAAACCAACAGTTTCCCATTTATCCAAATAGTTTGAACTTAACAACAGCTTCACCAAATAATCTGATTGATAGTAACACATACAATATTAGGCTACAAACTTTACTACCTACAGCATTGATTAGCATAATGGATTCAAATGGCATACTTCACAAAGGTCGGGCCTTGTTGGATTCCGGCTCTCAGACAAGTTTTATGACCAAAAATCTGTGTGAAAAGCTACAGCTCAGTCCCAAATCAATTAACATAACAATAGGGGGCATAAATTTACAACAAAACAATGCTAATCTAATAGCGGAGGCTAAAATAGTATCTCATGACCAATGTTGGATACTAAATTTTGTAATTTTGGAAGAAATCACGCAAAAGATCCTTGAACGTACGTTCGAGCCGGAATTCACAATTCCAAACGTCCCGTTGGCTGACCCCGAATTTTATAAATCCAACTCCATTGATATTTTACTAGGAGCGGAAGTATTTTTCAAATTATTACGAATTGGTCAAATCAAATTGGGACAACGTTACCCCATTATGCACAAAACGGCATTTGGTTGGATAGTTTCAGGCCAAATACCAATAGCTACTTACAGTACATGCTGTCATTATGCGGGCGATCAAACAGACTTTAACTTGCGCAAATTCTGGGAGAGAGGAAGCTCACATACTGCAACCACACAGTCAGGAAGAGGAAATTTGTGAGCAAATATTCAATCAATCCCATCGTCGCGATTCGTCCGGCCGATATATAGTTAGGCTCCCTTTAAAGTCTGAAATCGCGTGTCAAATTGGTGAAACTTATAATTTGGCCTTAAAAATTTTGTTAAAGTCTGAGCGGATAGCAAAAGATTTTAAAAACGAATACATTCAATTTATGAGTGAATATGAGGAATTAGGGCATATGAGGTTGAGTGTCAAAAGTAATTTTACGTTTCCTATGGTTTACTTGCCGCATCATCCTGTAATTAAGGATACTAGTTTAACAACAAAATTACGCGTTGTATTCAATGGATCCGCGAAATCTTCCTCAGGAATCTCGTTAAACGATGCCCTTATGATAGGCCCAGTAGTGCAGCAAGATATTTTGTCAATCATTATACGTTTTCGGCAGCATAAATATGCCATCAGTGCGGACATCGAAAAAATGTACCGCCAAATTCTTATTGACCCATCCCAAACACATCTTCAAAAAATTTTATGGAGAGAGAAAGCTGAGGACAAAATTAAATCTTTTGAATTGACCACATTAACATATGGAACTGCATCAGCGTCTTATTTAGCAACAAAGGTTTTACAGCAACTAGCTGATGACGAAGCGAATCTATTTCCTTTAGGATCTCACATCACGAAGCGAGATTTCTACGTAGACGACTTATTAACTGGTTCATCCAATTACCAAGAAGCACAAAGAATTATACAAGAAACTAAAGTTCTTCTTCAAAAAGGAGGATTCAATCTACGAAAATGGATGTCCAATCATCCTACGTTACTAGATTGCTTACGACCCAACAAGGATAAGCTTAGCTTCGTTTACTTAGATGGTCAAACAACCACAAAAACGTTGGGTTTATTATGGAATCCAGAGCAAGACACTCTCCAATTTTCTGTAAGAGACTTTGAAAATAATGAAAGCACCAAACGTAGTATATTATCAAGAATAGCTCAAATATATGATCCGTTAGGCATCTTAGGGCCCATTATTACAGTTGCCAAGTTGGTAATGCAACAACTTTGGAAGTTAAACCTCTCTTGGGACGACCCGGTGCCTCAAGAAGAACAAGATGAGTGGTCAAACTACAAAGCACAATTAGATATTATAAACAATCTTCAAATACCCAGGTTAATATTGATCTCCGAGGATGACATAGAAATCCACGCGTTTTGTGATGCAAGTGAAAAGGCTTACGGTGCCTGCATTTATGCCAGATCAAAGAGTCAAAGTAGAGTGGTTTGCAGACTTGTATGCTCCAAATCTCGTGTTGCTCCTCTAAAGGCCATTTCAATCCCTAAACTAGAATTGTGTGGTGCATTACTTTTAGCCCAATTACTACAAAAGACACTTAAAGCTCTTGATCTGAAACTCAATTCAGTTTATTGCTGGACGGATTCAACTATCGTACTAGCATGGATAAATTCTCAATCTCGTAATTTATCACGTCGGGGTCACCAGTTTGTTGAGGATTAAATACGACAATTGTATGTTTATTAATGCATGAATGAATGTTGTGTATATGGTGGGCATTAA
>JAUIRJ010000308.1:0-21800 GCA_030555515.1 Acutogordius australiensis | reverse complement strand
ATTTTCCGGTATGTAATAAATTAAAAAATAAAAAATTAAAATATAACTAAATTTTCGAGAAAATGAATCTCTTAGTCATAGTATATTAAAATTAGATTATAGAATGGAAAGAATCGAACGATATATTCCAAGTTCAATTATTATGATTTGATGGTTAGAATGTTTTTAAGATAGTATTAAAAATAAGGAAAAAAATATAATAAAGCCAGTACAAAGATATAAAACTAATTTTCAAATCGCGTAAATTTGTTTTTAATTAAATTAAGTTTATATTCAATTAAATTAAAAATGGTAACTGATTTAAAAATAAAAAATTAATTTAATTAAATAAAAAATGATGATTATTGATAAAATGTGAAGTCGCCTTATTTAAGATGTAATTATAATCAATTTTCCTATTTAATGAATGGGGATTATTTTGTATAGCGAAACTTTCTAAGATTTTTCTTTTAAAATTATTTGGTTCGACATTTAAGATTTGTGGCGTAAGATTTAATGAATGAGAGGTTAAAAGGTGATGTTCTGCTAGAGCAGATTTAAAAAATTGGTTGTTTTTTACAGCTGATTCGTGTTCTTTAGTTCTTATATTTAAAAATCGACTAGTTTGGCCTATGTAAGAGAAATTACAATCATTACAATTAAATTTATATACACAATTAGATATATTATTTTGGTTGTGAAAAGTTTGTTTTATAAACTTATAGGAAGATTTAGTGGGTTTAAAAAATACATTGGCATAATCTTTTAATACATGGCGTATATTGTGGCTTAGGTGGTTAATGAAAGGAATACATATGTTAGGAAGATTAGAATTATTTTTTGATATGGGTAAGTCTTTTTTCTCTGAAAATATGTTTTTCGTGTGCGAGGAAGTAGATGGGTTTTTTTCGTTTTTGGATGTGTCATTATTTTTGTATAGATGCTGTAACTCAAAACTTTTGGATTGTGATGCCGGTTGTGTAAGTGCATTTTTTGTTTGTAATATTTTATTTATTATTTTTAAAATTGTATTTAAATTATAACCTTGATTTAAAAATTCAAATAAAAGTGATTTAGTTTGTTGACTAGAAATATGAAAATTACTGGGTAATAATAGTGTTCTTTTAAAATGTGTGTAAATTACAGCATTAAACGATGAATTTGGATGGTTAGAATTTATATTTAAAAATTGTGAGTTAGCAGTTGATTTAGTAAAAACAGAAATATCTATTGTATTATTTATTAAATTTCTCGTTAACATTAATTCAAGAAACGAAAGTTGACAATTATTTTCTTTTTCACAAGTAAATTTAAGTTCAGATGCTTTATTAAAAAGTTTAAATAAATTGTTTATTGTATTTTCATTTGAAATTATTAATATATCGTCAACATACCGTGTATAAAAAGTTGGAAAAGTTTTAATGTTCGAAAAAATTTTATTTTCTATATATCTTAAAACAATTTCACCTATATATGAGGACCAAGGAGAACCCATTGGCATGCCAGAAATTTGTTTATAATATACATTGTTAAATTGTAAAAAAGAATTTTCTATTGCAAAGGTTATTAAACTTTTTATAGTATCAATATCAATAGTTAAATTATTAAAATAATCTAAGTTTATTGATATAAACCAATCGATAGCTTTAGTAGCTAAAGTCGGGGATATTGAGGTATAAAGTGAAACAACGTCAAATGAGGTTAAGATTTCTTTTTTTAATTTTAAATTTATAATTTTATCCCTTAAAATAAATGAATTTTTTATTGTATGTTCATAATTATTGTCAATTAAGGGGCGAAATAAATTATTAAGGAATTTACTTAATTTATAAGTTGGGGATTGGCAATAATTAACAATTGGTCTTAATGGAATGTTTTCCTTATGTAATTTAGGGAGTCCGTAGATTACAGGACAAATGGGATTTGTTGGTTTTAATAAATTTAATGTTTTATTATCTATTTTTTTATTAATGTTTAAACGTTTTAATAGTTTTAAAAAAATGGCAGTAACTTTAGAAGTTGGATTGTATTTTTGTATTTGGTACGTATTAGAAACATTTAATAAATTAAGCATTTTATCGTTGTATTCTTTAATATTCATTATAACCGGTATGTTGGTTTTATCTGATTTGGTAATTATTATATTATTATATTTTTTTATATTGTTTAAAGTATTTATTTCCTTGTTGTATGTAAAGGTTTTTTTATGAGATTTATTAAAATTTAGTAAGCTATTATATAATTTAACACGAGTTTTGGCATCGGAAGGGGGTATGACAGATTCCGCTTGAAGGGAAATATCTTTAAATGGTATTTTGTTAGGCCTAGGTGAATATTTTAACCCTTTATTTAAAATATTGATTTCGTCGTTAGAGAAGACATGGTTAGATAAGTTAACAAATAAAGGTTTATTATTACAAGTAATGTTAGAATGAGGAATAAAATCAATAGATTTTGATCTTAAAAAGTTAAGTTTTGAATTATGTTTTTTAATAAGTTTTGGAATTATTTTAGAAATTTTAATATTTTTTTTATATTCTAAATCTTTTAATTTTATAAGAGGTAAATTATCGTACCAATTTTCCATGCTAGCTAATAATTGTTTATATTTATTAATATTTTTATATGAATTATTTAATCTTTCTTTTAAAAGGTTTTTAACGTAATTATCTCTTAATTTTAAGGTATTTTTATTGATTAAACTAAGTTTAGGAACAAGACTTTTAGGAGACAAATTTTCTTTAATACAAATTCTATTAAAAGTCTTATGATGTAAATGATTTTCAAGTTTAAGTGAATATTTAATGTATTTTTTACAATTAGATTCAAAATTATCCATATATAAAATTTATTTTGGGTTATTTGCTTGTAGTAAAGTCTGTAAATGGAAAATTACAATAAATTGGCACTTGTATGCTGATTTAAGGTATAATGCTGTTAAAGAATAATCAGTATTGTAATGATAAAAAAGCCTTGCGTAAAATTTTTTGAAAATTTGTTATATGGTAACGAAGTAGTAAAAAATGGAATAGGAGGTTGGGCAATCATGAATAAATTAGTTTTATAGGAAATAGATGTTATGTATATTATGTAGTATAAACGTTAATTTGTTGACTGTCAATTATCGGGGTAGGTGAGATTTGAATTTAAGGTCCGTCTTTTGGCAACGAAGTAATAACTATAAGGGGTTGATGTTAATCATGAATAATTCAGATTTGTAAAGGAATAGGTGGTGACGACATGGAATATAGTAAAAATGCCGGTTAACTTTAAATATGGCACGTTAAGAAGGTTAAAAATTTGTTGTAGAACGAGCAGCGTTAAAGAGCAAAAGGTTTAACTTGTGGCAATGTATTAATGTTGGCAGTAATTCGAGGAGAGGAATTTATGAAGAATTTGGTAGTGAAAAGGATTAGGTTATAAACTTGTAATCAGTTTCTTTCAATATGAATTTATGATCATTTGTAAAATAGAATTCTAATAGCGTAAACTATCAAATTTATAATTACCATTATATACTAGTAATATATGAATTTAATCCGGAATTGTAAATTTATTTGAATAATGGTATTTTCCGGTATGTAATAAATTAAAAAATAAAAAATTAAAATATAACTAAATTTTCGAGAAAATGAATCTCTTAGTCATAGTATATTAAAATTAGATTATAGAATGGAAAGAATCGAACGATATATTCCAAGTTCAATTATTATGATTTGATGGTTAGAATGTTTTTAAGATAGTATTAAAAATAAGGAAAAAAATATAATAAAGCCAGTACAAAGATATAAAACTAATTTTCAAATCGCGTAAATTTGTTTTTAATTAAATTAAGTTTATATTCAATTAAATTAAAAATGGTAACTGATTTAAAAATAAAAAATTAATTTAATTAAATAAAAAATGATGATTATTGATAAAATGTGAAGTCGCCTTATTTAAGATGTAATTATAATCAATTTTCCTATTTAATGAATGGGGATTATTTTGTATAGCGAAACTTTCTAAGATTTTTCTTTTAAAATTATTTGGTTCGACATTTAAGATTTGTGGCGTAAGATTTAATGAATGAGAGGTTAAAAGGTGATGTTCTGCTAGAGCAGATTTAAAAAATTGGTTGTTTTTTACAGCTGATTCGTGTTCTTTAGTTCTTATATTTAAAAATCGACTAGTTTGGCCTATGTAAGAGAAATTACAATCATTACAATTAAATTTATATACACAATTAGATATATTATTTTGGTTGTGAAAAGTTTGTTTTATAAACTTATAGGAAGATTTAGTGGGTTTAAAAAATACATTGGCATAATCTTTTAATACATGGCGTATATTGTGGCTTAGGTGGTTAATGAAAGGAATACATATGTTAGGAAGATTAGAATTATTTTTTGATATGGGTAAGTCTTTTTTCTCTGAAAATATGTTTTTCGTGTGCGAGGAAGTAGATGGGTTTTTTTCGTTTTTGGATGTGTCATTATTTTTGTATAGATGCTGTAACTCAAAACTTTTGGATTGTGATGCCGGTTGTGTAAGTGCATTTTTTGTTTGTAATATTTTATTTATTATTTTTAAAATTGTATTTAAATTATAACCTTGATTTAAAAATTCAAATAAAAGTGATTTAGTTTGTTGACTAGAAATATGAAAATTACTGGGTAATAATAGTGTTCTTTTAAAATGTGTGTAAATTACAGCATTAAACGATGAATTTGGATGGTTAGAATTTATATTTAAAAATTGTGAGTTAGCAGTTGATTTAGTAAAAACAGAAATATCTATTGTATTATTTATTAAATTTCTCGTTAACATTAATTCAAGAAACGAAAGTTGACAATTATTTTCTTTTTCACAAGTAAATTTAAGTTCAGATGCTTTATTAAAAAGTTTAAATAAATTGTTTATTGTATTTTCATTTGAAATTATTAATATATCGTCAACATACCGTGTATAAAAAGTTGGAAAAGTTTTAATGTTCGAAAAAATTTTATTTTCTATATATCTTAAAACAATTTCACCTATATATGAGGACCAAGGAGAACCCATTGGCATGCCAGAAATTTGTTTATAATATACATTGTTAAATTGTAAAAAAGAATTTTCTATTGCAAAGGTTATTAAACTTTTTATAGTATCAATATCAATAGTTAAATTATTAAAATAATCTAAGTTTATTGATATAAACCAATCGATAGCTTTAGTAGCTAAAGTCGGGGATATTGAGGTATAAAGTGAAACAACGTCAAATGAGGTTAAGATTTCTTTTTTTAATTTTAAATTTATAATTTTATCCCTTAAAATAAATGAATTTTTTATTGTATGTTCATAATTATTGTCAATTAAGGGGCGAAATAAATTATTAAGGAATTTACTTAATTTATAAGTTGGGGATTGGCAATAATTAACAATTGGTCTTAATGGAATGTTTTCCTTATGTAATTTAGGGAGTCCGTAGATTACAGGACAAATGGGATTTGTTGGTTTTAATAAATTTAATGTTTTATTATCTATTTTTTTATTAATGTTTAAACGTTTTAATAGTTTTAAAAAAATGGCAGTAACTTTAGAAGTTGGATTGTATTTTTGTATTTGGTACGTATTAGAAACATTTAATAAATTAAGCATTTTATCGTTGTATTCTTTAATATTCATTATAACCGGTATGTTGGTTTTATCTGATTTGGTAATTATTATATTATTATATTTTTTTATATTGTTTAAAGTATTTATTTCCTTGTTGTATGTAAAGGTTTTTTTATGAGATTTATTAAAATTTAGTAAGCTATTATATAATTTAACACGAGTTTTGGCATCGGAAGGGGGTATGACAGATTCCGCTTGAAGGGAAATATCTTTAAATGGTATTTTGTTAGGCCTAGGTGAATATTTTAACCCTTTATTTAAAATATTGATTTCGTCGTTAGAGAAGACATGGTTAGATAAGTTAACAAATAAAGGTTTATTATTACAAGTAATGTTAGAATGAGGAATAAAATCAATAGATTTTGATCTTAAAAAGTTAAGTTTTGAATTATGTTTTTTAATAAGTTTTGGAATTATTTTAGAAATTTTAATATTTTTTTTATATTCTAAATCTTTTAATTTTATAAGAGGTAAATTATCGTACCAATTTTCCATGCTAGCTAATAATTGTTTATATTTATTAATATTTTTATATGAATTATTTAATCTTTCTTTTAAAAGGTTTTTAACGTAATTATCTCTTAATTTTAAGGTATTTTTATTGATTAAACTAAGTTTAGGAACAAGACTTTTAGGAGACAAATTTTCTTTAATACAAATTCTATTAAAAGTCTTATGATGTAAATGATTTTCAAGTTTAAGTGAATATTTAATGTATTTTTTACAATTAGATTCAAAATTATCCATATATAAAATTTATTTTGGGTTATTTGCTTGTAGTAAAGTCTGTAAATGGAAAATTACAATAAATTGGCACTTGTATGCTGATTTAAGGTATAATGCTGTTAAAGAATAATCAGTATTGTAATGATAAAAAAGCCTTGCGTAAAATTTTTTGAAAATTTGTTATATGGTAACGAAGTAGTAAAAAATGGAATAGGAGGTTGGGCAATCATGAATAAATTAGTTTTATAGGAAATAGATGTTATGTATATTATGTAGTATAAACGTTAATTTGTTGACTGTCAATTATCGGGGTAGGTGAGATTTGAATTTAAGGTCCGTCTTTTAGCAACGAAGTAATAACTATAAGGGGTTGATGTTAATCATGAATAATTCAGATTTGTAAAGGAATAGGTGGTGACGACATGGAATATAGTAAAAATGCCGGTTAACTTTAAATATGGCACGTTAAGAGGTTAAAAATTTGTTGTAGAACGAGCAGCGTTAAAGAGGCAGCAAAAGGTTTAACTTGTGGCAATGTATTAATGTTGGCAGTAATTCGAGGAGAGGAATTTATGAAGAATTTGGTAGTGAAAAGGATTAGGTTAGAAACTTGTAATCAGTTTGTTTCAATATGAATTTATGTCACTTATAAAATAGAATTCTAATAGCGTAAACTATCAAATTTATAATTACCATTATATACTAGTAATATATGAATTTAATCCGGAATTGTAAATTTATTTGAATAATGGTATTTTCCGGTATGTAATAAATTAAAAAATAAAAAATTAAAAATATAACTAAATTTTCGAGAAAATGAATCTCTTAGTCATAGTATATTAAAATTAGATTATAGAATGGAAAGAATCGAACAATATATTCCAAGTTCAATTATTATGATTTGATGGTTAGAAATGTTTTTTAAGATAGTATTAAAAATAAGGAAAAAAAATATAATAAAGCCAGTACAAAGATATAAAACTAATTTTCAAATCGCGTAAATTTGTTTTTAATTAAATTAAATTTATATTCAATTAAATTAAAAATGGTAACTGATTTAAAAATAAAAAATTAATTTAATTAAATAAAAAATGATGATTATTGATAAAATGTGAAGTCGCCTTATTTAAGATGTAATTATAATCAATTTTCCTATTTAATGAATGGGGATTATTTTGTATAGCGAAACTTTCTAAGATTTTTCTTTTAAAATTATTTGGTTCGACATTTAAGATTTGTGGCGTAAGATTTAATGAATGAGAGGTTAAAAGGTGATGTTCTGCTAGAGCAGATTTAAAAAATTGGTTGTTTTTTACAGCTGATTCGTGTTCTTTAGTTCTTATATTTAAAAATCGACTAGTTTGGCCTATGTAAGAGAAATTACAATCATTACAATTAAATTTATATACACAATTAGATATATTATTTTGGTTGTGAAAAGTTTGTTTTATAAACTTATAGGAAGATTTAGTGGGTTTAAAAAATACATTGGCATAATCTTTTAATACATGGCGTATATTGTGGCTTAGGTGGTTAATGAAAGGAATACATATGTTAGGAAGATTAGAATTATTTTTTGATATGGGTAAGTCTTTTTTCTCTGAAAATATGTTTTTCGTGTGCGAGGAAGTAGATGGGTTTTTTTCGTTTTTGGATGTGTCATTATTTTTGTATAGATGCTGTAACTCAAAACTTTTGGATTGTGATGCCGGTTGTGTAAGTGCATTTTTTGTTTGTAATATTTTATTTATTATTTTTAAAATTGTATTTAAATTATAACCTTGATTTAAAAATTCAAATAAAAGTGATTTAGTTTGTTGACTAGAAATATGAAAATTACTGGGTAATAATAGTGTTCTTTTAAAATGTGTGTAAATTACAGCATTAAACGATGAATTTGGATGGTTAGAATTTATATTTAAAAATTGTGAGTTAGCAGTTGATTTAGTAAAAACAGAAACTATCTATTGTATTATCTTATTAAATTACTCGTAATAATAACCTTTATTTGTTAACTTATCTAACCATGTCTTCTCTAACGACGAAATCAATATTTTAAATAAAGGGTTAAAATATTCACCTAGGCCTAACAAAATACCATTTAAAGATATTTCCCTTCAAGCGGAATCTGTCATACCCCCTTCCGATGCCAAAACTCGTGTTAAATTATATAATAGCTTACTAAATTTTAATAAATCTCATAAAAAAACCTTTACATACAACAAGGAAATAAATAACTTTAAACAATATAAAAAAATATAATAATATAATAATTACCAAATCAGATAAAACCAACATACCGGTTATAATGAATATTAAAGAATACAACGATAAAAATGCTTAATTTATTAAATGTTTCTAATACGTACCAAATACAAAAATTACAATCCAACTTTTTCTAAATGTTACTGCCATTTTTTTAAAAACTATTAAAACGTTTAAACATTAATAAAAAAATAGATAATAAAACATTAGTTAATTTATTAAAACCAACAAATCCTTAATATTTGTCCTGTAATCTACGGGGACTCCCTAAAATTGACATAAGGAAAACCATTCCATTAAGACCAATTGTTAAATTATTGCCAATCCCCAACTTATAAATTAAGTAAATTCCTTAATAATTTATTTCGCCCCCCCTTAATTGACAATAATTGTATGAACATACAATAAAAAATTCATTTATTTTAAGTGGATAAAATTATAAATTTAAAATTAAAAAAGGAAATCTTAACCTCATTTGACGTTGTTTCACTTTATACCTCAATTATCCCCGACTTTAGCTACTAAAGCTATCGATTGGTTTATATCAATAAACTTAGATTATTTTAATAATTTAACTAATTGATATTGATACTATAAAAAGTTTAATAACCTTTGCAATAGAAAATTCTCTTCTTACAATTTAACAATGTATATTATAAACAAATTTCTGGCATGCCAATGGGTTCTCCTTGGTCCTCATATATAGGTGAAATTGTTTTAAGATATATAGAAAATAAAATTTTTTCGAACATTAAAACTTTTTCCAACTTTTTTATACACGGTATGTTGACGATATCATTAATAATTTTCAAATGAAAATACAATAAACAATTTATTTAAACTTTTTAATAAAGCATCTGAACTTAAATTTACTTGTGAAAAAGAAAATAATTGTCAACTTTCGTTTCTTGAATTAATGGGTTAACGAGAAATTTAATAAATAATACTACAATAGATATTTCTGTTTTTACTAAATCAACTGCTAACTCACAATTTTTAAATATAAATTCTAACCTTTCATCCAAATTCATCGTTTAATGCTGTAATTTACACACATTTTAAAAGAACACTATTATTACCCAGTAATTTTCATATTTCTAGTCAACAAACTAAATCACTTTTATTTGAATTTTTAAATCAAGGTTATAATTTAAATACAATTTTAAAAATAATAAATAAAATATTACAAACAAAAAAAATGCACTTACACAACCGGCATCACAATCCAAAAGTTTTGAGTTACAGCATCTATACAAAAATAATGACACATCCAAAAACAAAAAAACCCATCCATCTACTTCCTCGCACACGAAAAACATATTTTCAGAGAAAAAAGACTTACCCATATCAAAAAATAATTCTAATCTTCCTAACATATGTATTCCTTTCATTAACCACCTAAGCCACAATATACGCCATGTATTAAAAGATTATGCCAATGTATTTTTTAAACCCACTAAATCTTCCTATAAGTTTATAAAACAAACTTTTCACAACCAAAATAATATATCTAATTGTGTATATAAATTTAATTGTAATGATTGTAATTTCTCTTACATAGGCCAAACTAGTCGATTTTTAAATATAAGAACTAAAGAACACGAATCAGCTGTAAAAAACAACCAATTTTTTAAATCTGCTCTAGCAGAACATCACCTTTTAACCTCTCATTCATTAAATCTTACGCCACAAATCTTAAATGTCGAACCAAATAATTTTAAAAGAAAAATCTTAGAAAGTTTCGCTATACAAAATAATCCCCATTCATTAAATAGGAAAATTGATTATAATTACATCTTAAATAAGGCGACTTCACATTTTATCAATAATCATCATTTTTTATTTAATTAAATTAATTTTTTATTTTTAAATCAGTTACCATTTTTAATTTAATTGAATATAAACTTAATTTAATTAAAAACAAATTTACGCGCTTTGAAAATTAGTTTTATATTTTTGTACTGGCTTTATTATATTTTTTTCCTTATTTTTAATACTATCTTAAAAAACATTCTAACCATCAAATCATAATAATTGAACTTGGAATATATCGTTCGATTCTTTCCATTCTAAAATCTAATTTTAATATACTATGACTAAGAGATTCATTTTCTCGAAAATTTAGTTATATTTTTAATTTTTTATTTTTTAATTTATTACATACCGGAAAATACCATTATTCAAATAAAATTAAAATATATAAAATTGTCTCAATTACAACGAAATTTATAGTTTAAAAATAGACCCGGCAATTTATTAATAAATACGAAGAATTAGAATATACCATCAAATTTATATGGATCAGATAGCGATTTCACCCGTGGTTCTCCTAAAATTTATGCAGTTTGTTAATGCAAAAAAATTATTACAAATTTTTATAAAAAATTTTTCTTCCCCTTGATTAGCAATTTGGCGGGAAGAGTAAAAGGGGAAAGACTCATCAGCTCAGTTGCTCCCAAAATCATAACCAATATATCCCATCATTTATAGCTTTTCCCATGTCATAGAGTTTGGAGGTGTAATTTTAGGGATTTTAAATTTAGTCTCAAATTCTACATATATTTATACATTGCCATTTTGTTGGCTTGAAATTTTTAGCTCTGATTTATGCCCTCCGGGGTTAATTGGGTGCAACATTTTCGCAGGCATTGTTTCACTACACTGGTAACTCTGGCTTTTGGTTATTGATAGGGTTGTTAAGTATGCTAGAGTTTACAGGAAAAGAGGACATCTTACTAGATAAAATCAGAGGGCCAATTTTTTACTACAATGGCTCGTTTATTAATTCCCCCCCCCCTCCCCCAAAAATATTCTTTTTTGTATTTCCAGTATTATAAATAAAATTTACCTGTCCCACTTTGTGACCCACTTGGACCAGGTTGTGGATCAATCGACAGATGTTCAGCAGGTTGATAATTGAACTGCTAATTAAATATAAATTTTACTTTGTAGATGTTTAAATTTAATTAATATATATATAAAAAGATAATTTTAATGTTTTAACATTTTTTATCAACCCTTTCAAAATAATTGCAAAATAGATTTTCTCTTGGCCGCGTTCAGATTCATTTAATTTTTAAAAAATTGGCATAAAAAGCATATTAACAAATAGCTATATAATTTAAGTAGTTAATTTAAAAAACTGGTTTTATAAATTTTACGATTTTACAATTAATAATTTGCAGTAACAAGGCCCAACCCATATTATAATTTACCTGATTGTACACCTTGTTCGGATCGCAACATTGTATTAAATTTTACAACTAATAAAATAAAAAATAATCTATAAAATTAAAAATCCACCCCTATATTAGGATAAATACTGGTGTATAAGATTCGTATGGGCATATACACAATAAAAAAATTTCACATTATCTATTGTAGAACATAACATTATAGTGAATTTCAAGTTAATCCACTAAATAATACCATTGAGTTTACAAATATTGTTTTAAAAATAAAGGGATAAAGCCACTGGGATTTTTGGTTTTGCCAAAAATATTATCTCTAAATAATTTTAATAGACAAAAATGGATGTTTTGCTCAAGACATTTTACCTTAAATGCATCTCTTTACATGCTCACAAATCTATCACATTGTAAACAAAAAGATATAAATTTTTTAGTTTTTAAGTTAGTCAATTATGCAAGATACAGCGGATGAAATTGTATAATAACTATAACGGTCGATGAAAATTATTTTAAATTTTGAGAATTTTTTCTACCATTATATATTAACTGTTCTTCAGATTATTCATTTGGCTATTTTTAGGTACATTAATAAACATGGACTATATTTGACCGAAAACTAATGTTAGGACTTAAAAATTACTTAAAAAAATTAAACAGATTAAATCACTAGTAACTTTATATTTTATATTAAATAATTAAAATAAAATTTTTGAAGCCCAGGCCTGAAATCAAATATGTGGCAAACATAATTAAGGCAAATATCATTTATTAATTAAAAACATTTATGGTAAAATATAACTGTTGATACACTGTCCAGAAAGGACATATATAATAATACTAAATGATGATTAATCAGCTGTGATTTTTTAGTTAGGATAAACCTAAATATATACTAATCTCTTTGTTCTGTTGTAAGTCCTACGGTTTGGCAGCCTAACCCTAGCTATCTTCCAAATCCCTAGACATCCATTTATATCATAACAAATCCCTTAAGTACTTTTTGTTATGATAATTGGTATGGAAAACTGTTTAATAATCATTTTGCCTATTTTCTTATAGAAATTTAAAAGTGAAATCCACAATACATCTACAATAGAAGAAGTTATTTTTAAGGTTGCAACAAATATATGAAAATATAAATACAGAAGAATGATAAATTGGGGGAAATGTGAAATTTGCAGTAATACAGAGAACATATTTATACACAGTTATTATAGTTTTTTTAAAAAACCATTTTATTAAATGATTAATGATAACATGATTTTCTAAATTCAGGATGTTTAATTTTATATACTTAACAATGATTTTATTTTTTTAATGTATGTTGTGAATATTTAAGTATTTTTTATATTTTGGGGAAGGTTAAAAAATCTCATGATGGGTTTGAACAATATGTTTTGACCAGATTTTTAGCACCAAAAAATTTTTTGGCTAAAAACCAGAAATTATCTTATATAAAAACCTGCAGGCCAGCATTTTTAATACCATCCATGATTTGGTTTGTTTTGTGGTATGAAAAAGTTACACTTTGCCTTCTTGGTCATACTGTGGTTTACAGATAACAAAAATAGGTGTATGGATACTTTTAAAATTCATACTTGTCCTAACATAATATTATGGTAGGTAGATTGAATATAACCTAGTGAGCTATCTGAGAGTTTTTCTTTTCAAATTTGTTACCAAATTTTTTTCTCATACTAATTCTATTCTCCTTTAAAATTTTATTTTCTTAGAAATTCTATTTTCTCATAAATTCTATTTAAGAAAATTCTATCATTACAAATTCTCCTTCTTACAATTTCTTTTTCAAAATTTTTGCAAATTATTTTAATTTAATACAACTATATTGGATTGTAAACACCACAGCTTTAACCATGTCTTTTGACCATGTTTTTTTAAAAGGAAAGGGGATCGATTAAATAAGAATGAGATAACAACACTTGGACGACCCTATACATCATTTCCGCCAACTATGGTTTTTGTTCAAGTTTTTGGCGCTGATCACGAATATGAAATTAGAAATTTAGCCAATGCCTCAGATTTTTAGTTATTTGCCGCCAAGGTTAAGATTTTTTAATTTTTGGGGTATTTTGGGCTTCAAAATTTATGGATAGTAACAAAAGTTTAAAAAATTTAGATAACGGAAATTCATTATGGACCAAATTTGGACGACCCTAAGCATCTTTTATAGCAACTATGGTTTTAGGTCAAGTTTTTGTCGCTGATAACAAATACGAAATCAGTTGGCCAATGCCTCAGATAGTTATACGGTGTCAAAGTTGAGATTTTTAAATTTTGAGGATATTTTGGTCTTCAATATCATAAAAACTATGGGTAGTAAAAAAAGTTTAAAAAATATATTTAGATAACAAAAACATTCATTACTAACGCATGGGGTTTCAATTTTTTTTAAATATTTATTTTTTTTATTTTTATAATTAAAATTAGTGGTTTTCTTCATGTCTTTTTTGATCCTAAATAACTTGAAAGTAGTTTGCTAATAATTTTAGATAATAACGTTTTTTAGATATGTTTTATTTGAATATGCCAATATATTATTTGTAGTATTATTAGTAAAAAAAATTTGTGATTTATTTTTGAACTTTGAACGCGGTTAAAAAAAAATTGGAGGCATTGAGATAAAAAATTAAACCTGAGTTTATCGAAAGAAAATTCTACACAAAACCCTCAAAAAATTATTTATGTTGTTTTTTTTTTCTCAATCTTATTATAAGAAGTTTGAAATTTTTTAAAAATTAAATTTTCTTTTTATTTTTTATTTTCATAAAATTAGTTGTTTTTGTCATAACATTCGTTTTTGATCCAAAATTACTTGAGAATAAATTACTAATAATTTTAGGTAATAACCTTTTTAGATATGTTTTTTATAAGGAATCTGAATATGACAATAGATATTTTGGAAATTTTATAGTTAAAAAAATTTTTGTAAATTTTTTTCAGAACTTTGGACACGATTTAAAAAAATTGGAGGTATTGGTAAAAAACTAAACCTGGGATCGTTATTGCAATAAAATGCTATACAAAACACTTAAAAAATCTTTGATGTTGTTTTTTTGGTTGTCCAGTGAAATAGTTTTATTAGGTAAGACACATAAGTTCTAGGTTTAATCCTATTTAAGTCAAATAAGTCTCACGTCATTATATATAATGTAATTTATTTTAGGCTGTGCATTTGGTTAATGCAACCATTGTAAAATAAAACATTGTATTTTGTTTTAAAAGCCCCTTATTTGAATTGCAAGAAAAGACAAATTTTTAAGGTCGATGGTGTCAAGATAGGACATATATAATATTAGATGATGATTAATCAGCTGTGATTTTGTTTCTTAGTGTAATAAACCTAAAATTTACTAATCTCTTTGTTCTGTTGTAAATCCTAGGGGTAGGCATGCCTAAAGCTAGCTAAACCTTCCAACCTATAGAAACTACATATGTCATAACCAATCCCCAAGAATTTTCGTTTTGATAATACATAAATTATTTTCATTTTTGATAGCAGTTCTACTTTGTTACAAACAATTTTTCAAAAAGTAATTTTTAATCATACAAAGCGCAAATGCTGTTAATATTTTATTAAAAAATTTAAAATGGTTGTTTTAAATTTAAATTAAACCATTGTTTCTATTTAATTTTTGACAAATCTGTCAACCTTACGCACTATTTAAACCTTATATAAATGCAAATTTTACTGGAATTTAGCATATTTCGTTGCCTAGCAAACCACCTTCTTACCTAAAATATTCATATATTGTTATATTATAGAGTGAAGAAAAGGCGACAACTTTTTATCTCAGCATATCAGCTATGTAATTTTTAAATAAATATAATATAAAAATGCTATTTAATTACCCTAAAATTTTGAAAATTTATATCACACTTTTAAGCTAATTAATTTAATTTACGATTTAACACAATTTATTGCAGTTTTATATTATATAAGTGGTAATGTAATTATATCTGTTTCTATTTTTTTATTTTTTATAAATTAATCTTTTTTTTCAAATTATTATTGGTTTATATTTTTACGATAATTAATAGTTTTAACAAATATTAAGTTATATAAATTTAATTAAAAAATTTTGGCAAATTTAATATTAAATTTAAAAATAAGTTAAATTAAATAAATCAAAACAAGATAACAATTGGTATGATGTTACATACCTTTCCACATTAGGGATACCGTTAGGGCTTTAACTATTTAACCCGAGCAAAGCAATTAATATTTGACGAGTTAAATAGTAAGATTTTCACGCAAGCCGGCGACCTAGGTTTTTAGCCTAGTCTCTTACTTTTAGACATAGCGTTTAAGACCTACTGCCTAGACAGGCACTCAGAAGCTTGAAATTAAATATAAAGAATAACATTTAGCATCTTTAATCGAATGCCAAATTTTTATTAATTTAATAACAAGAAATCAGGAAGGCAATTTGAAGCACAAACGCATTCACAGTTATTTTAATTTTCTAAAAACACTCAAAAAATAGTTTTTTTTTTATTTTTAAACATTTAATACATTTGCTTAATTAAACTTTATTTATATTAGTAGTTATGTTTAGCTAAAGAAAACAACTTCAAATAAACTCAAAAAAACTTTATTCTTTAAATAACTGTATTCTAATTTTTTTAATTTTAAAATATTCTTCCCAGAAAGGTAAAATAAGAGCAGCCGTCAGATCTTGCATTCTATTCTGAATTGGAAAGGCATGGTATAGGTACTAAAACATTAACTTGACAGTCCTGGAGATTAAGTTTATTTGCAAGTTCACTTCTTGTGTCTTTAGAGAGGTAGTGACTTTTTCAAACACTTGCTTTAGTTCCCTAAGCTGATAATCGGAAAAAGTAAATTTCTGGCGCACAGGGACCGTATTTGAGGTGGAGGCCACTATCGAGTAATATTAGTAACATATCAAAATATTAAAATTTTTTATAAAAAAACATAGCTAATTATTTAAATCAAGATCCTTAAGGAATTCACTGCGACTTTTTTATGGGCTTAATTTTGTTTAGCCGTTTCCTTGTGTTTTGGCTCATCCAATAAGGCGCCCAAACAATTCTTTTTGATAACTATGTTTATATACCTTTTGTGTTGTACCCGTTGAGAATATATAGTAGAACAAAATAAGTTGGTTTTTCTATAAATTGCTCTTGTATATAAATCTTTTTCATTTTTTATATGCAACTATTAAACCTGCTGATGCTAGAGTGAGAAATTTGCAAAGATATTGCTAAGAGGTCTTTTTTAAACCTCCAATTTTACCTTTATAACCAAAATATCTATTTTGTTAATTGTGCTATTTATAAAATAATATTATAAAAAGTGTAAATTTTATTTAATTAGTATATAAACTTCTAAAAATAAAAATTTAATTTACTATATTATCATAACTTAATCATTTTACAAAATATGTGTATAATTAGTTGTATGATTGTGTTTTATCAAAAACATTTGGAAAAAAATTTGTTAAAATAAAATATTTTAAAATTAATTTTTTGGTAATTATTCACCTAAATAAAAGATACTATAAAGAAATAATAATTTTATATTATAGAATAACTAAAAGGCAATATAGTTTTAACATTGATTTGTAGAATTTGGGGCCCATAAATATTTCAAAAAATTTATAGTTTTAGACAAATTTTGTTATTAGATTTAGACCAGTTCATTATAATTTTAAACCTTTTAATATAGAAACTTGCAACTATTTTTTACTTTTGGTCAGAATTTGTAAGCTTAACATTAAATTTATATAAAAATTTCATTAATCATTTAAATAAAAGGATTAAACCAAATTATTCATTACATTTGCTTCCAAAGAAATGTTAATGTTATAACAATATTACAATTTTTATATGTTTTATTTACGAAAATGTACCATTAGGATGAATAAATCAATTTTAAAGGCCTGGTAAAAATATTTTTAGCTAGTTTTATAATTGTTAAATTGTTTAAAAAAAGTTAAATGGCATTTATGAAAAATTTATTTACGGCTGTTTAAGAATAGACCTATCAAATAAAGATTTCTAGTTAATAATTTTTGCTTCCTGGAGCACAAATAAGGTTATTGCTGATTATTATCAGTATAATAATAAATCAATCATAAAGTTTTTAATTAATAAATTTTGACGCTTCCTGTAGCCATCCGGCCCATTTGATTAATGACTTTTTTTATCAAAGAATAATAAATCAAATACTTTTTTTATTTTCTTACTTTTAATATTTTAAGCACAGAAATACTTGTATCTTCTTATTTTATATTATAAATAAAATAAAATTACATCCCGCGTTATACTTATTTAATATTCTTGTTATATATATGTATTGGCATAGGACATGCCTATCTGAATAAATAAAATAAATTTTAAATATCTAAAATTCTTTTACAAGAGCTATCTTAATGTTAATTTAATACGTACATGTAATTTTTTTAATTACAACATTGATGTCCCATAATATTTGCCATTTAAAAGTAAAACTATTTTTATTTTTTTAATTATTATATATCAAAAAAGAAGCAAAAATCCTTTTCCTAGAATACTTTTATTTTAAATTTTATTTTTAGTATTTATATACTTTAAACTCCAAAATAATATTTCCCTCTTAATATACATTAAAATTGAGCTATTTTAGGTGCCTAAATAAGGTAAGTATTACCTATTTTCCTTAATTCCTATCGTAAAGTGACATATTTCAATTTAACTTAATTGTGGAGAGTTTTAAAATTTAAATAATATTCACAGTCATATTAACAATTACCGGTTAATACTTAAAAACTTTTAAATTATTCTGTTTGATATATAAATATTTAAATTCAAAAAGATTTTTCATTTATAAACCAAGAACAGTTGTAAAATACAGTTTGAATTTTACATATTTAATTTAAAAAGGACATGATGTTGATGCCTATCCAATCAAAAAAATGTATAAAAGGTTTATTATATAAATTTATGTACCTGGCGATGATGGTGATTTTGCTATCATAAAAAAGAAAATAGCATTTTATTTTAAATTTTGTATGTATAACATTCAAATACTAAATACTAGACTAAATCTAAATACCAAGAGAAGCTTTTTAAATGTCGTTTCTAATTTGTGATCTTTTCTTATTCAAATATAAAAATTATGATGTAAATCACCTTTAATTTGAAATATCATAAAATGTAATTTTAACTACTTTGTATTTGGCATTGTTTTGCCAAAATTTATATTTTCAAAACTTTTTTAAATTGATATACCTGGGGATGATGGCAATTTTGCTGAATAAAAATAGATTTTAAAAGAATAATATGTTTTATTGCACACATAATTTCATTTTTGCACTAAATGCAATTTTTTTTACAACATTTTTATATGTGGATCTTGATAGCTAAACGGAGGGTGTGTCAGCTTTTAAAAATCAAGTTAAAGTCAATGAAATACTTGGGCAAATACATTTTTTGGTCATTTTTTTTAATAATCGCAAAAATTCTTTTTCAAAACTTTTGACAAGTTTTAACCAAAACGAAGTATTTACTACCATACAGGGTCCTAAGTAAAATTATTTTGCTATATCTTGGTGTAAGTTCAGAGTTCACATCAGGGCTGGGAAAAAAAATTAAATGGGCTTTTTTTTCCAAATGCCCACAAACTTGTGGGCATGGCAAAAGAAAAGCCCCTTTTCTTGCTTAAAGAAAATGGACATATAAAAAGCCCCTTTTCTTAAAAAAAAAACTCCTAGGAGCTTTAAGAAAAAAAACCAACCCATCAAAATTTTTGAAATTATTATAAAGAAAACATAGAATGGGTTTTTGGGGCTCTTATTAAGAGCCACGTTTTGTGGGTTTTTTTTTGCCCTTTTTCTTAGTAAGGGCTTTTTTTGAATTCTAATTTTGGCCCTTTATTTTTGCCCCCGTTTCTTTTTTTATGTTTAAGCGGAAAAAATGAGCCAAAGTTTTTTTGGCTCATTGTTTTTTCAGCCCTGGTTCACATCATCAAAATATTTTTAATAATTAATTTAAATAGTTTTTGAAATTTGGGTTTAACATCGTAAAATATTAACTATTGTTTATTTTACTATTATACTCCCTACTATGTTTCTAGCTATATACAAACTAATATGCTATATTATTCCACATAGATTTTTTTTTTATATAGAACGCTTATTTAAAGTTTTTAACATTAACTCAACATTCTTTTTTTGCAAAAATCTTTAGAAACAAATAATTTTGGTATAAGATTAACTAAAACCCTACGAAATTTTTAAATATTCGGATAATTTGGTTTTCATGAAATAGGTAAACTTAGTCATTGTTTATTATCATAACAGACTTGCAATTAAAAAGTTAAAAGAAATTATAAAAAACTCCTAAAAATTTTATGCTGGTTTATTAAATATATAAAAAAGTCTTTGACATTTACTGTTATTTGTCTTTTGAGAATTTATAACACTCATGTTTATTTAAAATTATCTAACTATATAAAATTCTAGACTACACATTAATAAACATAAATTATTACGCCTATCAGATGGTGGTTGGCCCAATATTTCTAATGCAAGCAAAAGCGTTGATAAAACGATAATAATGATTTTCATATTGGATTTCTTAAAATGCTTCAGGATCTTTAGAAGAATTTTATAAAAAAAGACCAGAAACAAATGAAACAAAAATTAATAAAAAAATACTATAAAAACAAAAATTTTGAACGTGACTTTGGGCTGATTTGCTTTACTAAGCAAATATTTGACTGGAACAGACATTTCGACCGAAGGAAAAATTAATCAGTGTGTTTTAGGCATTAGCGTTCACCTAACTGAATTAAAAAAATTATGTAAACATTTAATCAAACAAGAAGTCTAATGATGAAACATTGGCAAGCAAACCTTTTTTTTGTTGACCTAGCCATTAGCTTGGATAATGACATCCTCTTACATTTAAATCACGCACACGCCTTTAAATCATGAATATTCATTTATTCATTTTAAAAAATTAAAATTAAAAAAATGTTTTACTAAATAAAGCTTAAGAATTTTGGGAGGAGTCAATGGTCATCAGTAAAATTTATATAAATTTCAATAATTTTGTTAGGCTAAAATAACTTAGACTAACATACACGGGAGTAAAGCTTTGAAAAAAAAACAACAGTTAAACTTTTTGTTGTACACACTTAAATTTTATAAAAACACACTGGACAAAAAAATTTGCACGACCTTAAGCATTATTTTCGGCAACTATGATTTTTAGTAAAGTTTTTTTGGCGCTGATATGAAATCAGAATTTTAGCCAATGCCTCAGATTTTTAGTTATCCGGTGTCAAAGTTGAAATTTTTTTAATTTTTGGGGTATGGGCTTCTTTATCAAAAAACCTATGGCTAGTAACAAAAGTTTAAAAAATACATTTAGATAAAAAAAAACATTCTAACGTAAGGGGTTTTAAATTTTTTGTAAATATTTTTTTTTTATTTTTTTATTTTGTAAAATTAGTGGTTTTTGCCATAAACTCCTTTTTTGATCCTAAATAACTTAGAAGTAAATTGCTAAAAATTTATGTAATAACCTTTTTAAGATATGTTTTTATAAAGAATTTAATTATGTCATTAGATTTTTTGTAGAATTAACAGGAAAATAAATATTGTAAATTTTTTCTGAACTTTGGACGCGGTTTAAAAAAAATTGGAGGCATTGGAAAAAAACCAAATTGTTATCGCAAAAAATCTTTACAAAACCCTTAAAAAAATCGTTTATGTTGTTTTTTTTGTTGTCCAATTTTGATTAGTATTATTTAAATGTGTGATTGAAAATCAAACTCGCACAATTGTTAAGCTTTTACAATGCTTTAGCTAATGTTGAAAATGAAATCCTCATGGTTGTGTTTCTATAATTTATGGGTGGGAACAAATGTTCGGAAATATATTAAAATTAAGCAAACATTTTTTACAAACGTAAGGCGTTTGTTTTTTTAAATAATTTTTTAAATTTTGTTTTCAAATATTAAATAATTTT
>JAUIRJ010000307.1:0-21837 GCA_030555515.1 Acutogordius australiensis | reverse complement strand
AAAGGGTAGGACAAAAACACGAAACATTTATAAATGTTTTGTGTTTTTGTCCTGGGGAAAACACGAAACATTTTTTAATATTTCGTGTTTTTGTTTTTTTAAAACACGAAATATTTTTTTCGTGTTTTAAAGATTTAAAATATTTTTGCCAAAATGTTTCGTGTTTTAAAGATTACAAAAACACGAAACATTTTTTTTAGTCAAATTTTTATTTTTTTTTTAAATTTTAAAATTTTTAAAGAAACATAGTCATGTAATATATCGTTCGGCGCCAAATTTTATAAGGAATTTGAATATCATATTTTATGTGCCCAAAAAATTGACAGGTGGTTTTTGTTGTTTAAAACTTTATTTTTTGTTTTTAATTCTTTTTTGGGATTTTTTTTGATTCAATCTACTAAATTTAAATCATATGTAACCTAATACACCATGTTAAATTTATGACCATATATGGTAATAGTTTTTAAAACTTAACACTGCTTTAATATTTATTGACCAAGTTAAACTTGTAATACATAGTTCGACGCCAAATTTTGTAAAGAGTTTAGCTATCTTGTCTGCGAAAGGTTGACAGGTGGTCTTTGTTGTTTAAAACTTTATTTTTTGTTTTTAGATCTTTTTTGGGATTTTTTTAAATTTAATCTACTAAATTTAAATCATATGTAACCTAATACACCATGTTAAATTTATGACCATATATGGTAATAGTTTTTAAAACTTAACACTGCTTTAATATTTATTGACCAAGTTAAACTTGTAATACATAGTTCGACGCCAAATTTTGTAAAGAGTTTAGCTATCTTGTCTGCAAAAGGTTGACAGGTGGTCTTTGTTGTTTAAAACTTTATTTTTTGTTTTTAGATCTTTTTTGGGATTTTTTTTAATTTAATCTACTAAATTTAAATCATATGTAACCTAATACACCATGTTAAATTTATGACCATATATGGTAATAGTTTTTAAAACTTAACACTGCTTTAATATTTATTGACCAAGTTAAACTTGTAATACATAGTTCGACGCCAAATTTTGTAAAGAGTTTAGCTATCTTGTCTGCGAAAGGTTGACAGGTGGTCTTTGTTGTTTAAAACTTTATTTTTTGTTTTTAGATCTTTTTTGGGATTTTTTTTTGATTCAATCTACTAAATTTAAATCATATGTAACCTAATACAACATGTTAAATTTATGACCATATATGGTAATAGTTTTTAAAACTTAACACTGCTTTAATATTTATTGACCAAGTTAAACTTGTAATATATAGTTCGACACCAAAATTTTATAAAGAGTTTAGCTATCTTGTCTGCGAAAGGTTGACAGGTGGTCTTTGTTGTTTTAAAATTAATTTTGTTTTTGAATTTTTTTGGGGGTTATATTGATTCAGTATACTATATATAATTTATATATAACCTACACTTGTTAAATATATGTACCATATATGGTAATAGTCTTAAAAGCTTAAAACTGCATTAATATTTATCGACCAAGTTAAACTTGTAATACATAGTTCGACGCCAGACTTTATGGAGTGTTTAGCTATCCTATCTGCAAAAGGCTGACAGGTGGTTTTTGTTGTTTAAAACTTTATTTTTTATTTTTAGAATATTTTTGGTGGTTACTTATTGTATTATCTACTACATATAAATAAAATGTAACGTAATACACCATAATTATTTGAAGACTATATATGGTAATGTTTCTTATAATTTAACACTGCTTTTATATTTATTGACCAAATTATTTTATATGGACAATCTATCATATTGTCAGTGCCCAAAAATTGAGAAGCAGCTGCGCTACTTAAGATCTTTATATTTTGTTTTTAGATTTTTTTGGAGTTTTCAATGTATCTGCTATTATAAATGAAATGCATCGTAAAATATCATTTTAACTCTAGACCATATATGAAAATGTTTTTTTAAACTTAACACTGGTATAATATCTATTGACCTTAGACCTATAATAAATACATCGTTCGACGCCAAATTATTATAGAGAATTTAACAATCATATTGCTAGCCCAACAAGTTTACAAGTAGTATATATTGCTTAAATTTTTTATATTTTGTTATTTAGTTTTTTTTGTTTCATTAATTTATTCAATAGTTTTTTTACTATATATATGATATGTTACAAAAAAACCTTACAAGGTATTACTTTCAAATTCACTATTTCTGCATTTACAGACTAAATTAATATTACATCCTTCAATTTTATTAAAAATTTAATTATAGTGCCCAAAAATTAACAAGTGGTCTATTTTGCTAGGATTTTCTTAACTTACTTTTGAGATATTATTACACTCAATAGTCTTTTCAATATAATATGATGTGTTATTTAATATGTCCTATTTATTTTATGTCCTTCCTAATGAGGTTATATTAATTAAAAATTGTATCAAAATTTGGCCATTTGTCTATAACGTGAGGTATTATTCAACGGCAAAATTAATTGTTCGGCTCTTCCTATCATTGTGAAGCAGAATTCACCAAGCGTTAGATTGTTCACCCACTAATAGGGAACGTGAGCTGGGTTTAGACCGTTGCGAGACAGGTAAGTTTTATCCTACAGACCCGTTGTTGCTATAGTAATCCTGTTCAGTACCAGAGGAACCGCAGGTTCAGACATTTGGTCAGGCGTTCGACTGAAAAGCCGACGGCGCCAAGCTACCATCTGGGAGATTATGACTGAACGCCTCTAAGTCAGAATCCCACCTACAGAGGTAACGATTCGGCGCGCCTCGTAGTCAAGTAACTCAATATACGGTACCGTTTACACGGTTACCGAGAAAGCCGGACCCGTTTCACGATTAAATTAACGAGCGGCTCAAAGTTTTTTATTATTTAAGTATGAACTAAATTAATATATGATAAAATTCTCAAAATACTGTAAAATAGGGTTATATTGCAAAAAAAATTAAATTAAAGTTATTATCGGCGCAATTTTGCCAAAATCATTGCGATTTTTTTAAGCATTTGCACTTTTAACATTTTTCCTTTTGGATTGGCTGAACTCATCAAAAATGTATAATTAGATTAATGATTTTGAATCAAAAATTTCAATGTTAATTCAGCTCATAAAGGTCAAAGCTATTAAAAATTTGAATAGCCGTGATGGGCCGAGCCGAAATAATAAACAGGGAGGGCTGCCATATAAAAATTTCAATGTTAATAAACGCGCGCCCTGATGGAACATTTCTGCTATATAGAAAGCAATAAAAAATTTTGCATTGAATTGAACATAAAAGTGTGATTTAAGATGACAGATTTTGTTTAAAAATGACATTTATTACCAAGAATTAAAAGGCCGCTCGCGCGATCAGAATAAATTTGTCATTCTATTTGGCCCGTATCAGGGGCGTATTGAGGCCCCCCTTCTTACAATTTTTTATTTTTTAAATTTTATGATATAACCAGCGTTGAATTTATGTATCAACATTTTCAATATTAAAAATAAAAATAAAAAAGGGCTGATATAGCAAAATTAAATAATATATTCTATAGATTGTGATTCGATGGATTATGAATCATTACTATTCAGGTAAAATTATTCAGTTAATAGGGCAGTTGGAACCTGAGACTTGTATGCTTAGACAAATCATTATTTAACTTTGTATATAGAATTTTTTGACCATAGTTAATTGAAGATTTGTTTTTTACAATGTGCAGGATAAAAGTTAAGAGAAAAAGTCATAACAAAGGCAAAGTTTAAAAACATTAGCCCTTCTTATTTTTTTATGGACCGACTTCTATCCCTTATTGTCCGACTCAGTCATATCGATAGTGATTATATCAAAATTTTTTTAAATCATATTAAAATAACTTAAAATTGCCTTGATAACTATATTTATCCCCTATTGCACGCGTGCCGGGACAACAAACCGGGCCTTTTTATATCTTATTGTCTACTATGTTATCAAGAATGATAAATCGTTATCTTAACAGGCTTAAGGGGGGAGTTTAACACTGTATATATATTATAGATTAACTATATATTTGGGCCATTAAAAATTTAGGCCATTATAATAAAAAACCCTGATTCGGGGCTGGAAACAATTGAGCCGGGCGAGGCAGATCGGAATATCACGGTGCGGTCAACACATGCCATCCCCTATCTTTTTTGCATGGCGGCGACGGCTGTCGACAAATATCATCGTCAGAAAAGTTTTTAATATCTGAAATCAGGGCTGGGAAAACAATAAGCCAAAAAACTTTGGCTCATTTTTTCCCCTAAAACATAAAAAAAGAAAGGGCGGCAAAAATAAAGGGCCAAAATAAGAATTCAAAAAAAGCCCTTACCAAGAAAAGGGGCAAAAAAAACCCACAAAAAGTGTCTTAAAAAGAGCCCCAAAAAACCCATTTTATGTTTTCTTTTAATAATTTCAAAAAATTTTGATGAGTGGGTTATTTTTTCTTAAAGCTCCTAGGAGTTTTTTTTTTAAAATAGGGGCTTTTTTTAAACATGCCCCTTTTCTTTAAGCAAGAAAAGGGGCTTTTCTTTTGCCATGCCCACGAGTTTGTGGGCATTTGGAAAAAAAAACCCAAAAACTTGTTAAAAAAAGCCCATTTAGTTTTTTTCCCAGCCCTGACTGAAATAAAGGGATTGCCATGGTGAACTCATATAAATACTGTTTCCCTATCTTTCGTTTGCTCTATTTGGAAAAAATGGCCTTTTTTTGACAAACAGATTCCTTTAGAATACTCGATAACAAAATATTTTTTCTTACAAAAATCTCTTGTTACTTGTATTATTTTGTAAATAAAAAATTATTTCTACACACTTAAATTATACAAAACACCAGCCAAATAGGACACTTATTACCGGTGTTAAATATTATTTGCAGTATTTTGCAGTTGTTTTAATTATGAAATACCTTTTTAAAAAAACTCTAAATAAATTTAAATAAATTTGAGCCCTTAGATAGTAGGTCTTTTCAAGCCAGCTCATAACTCTCAAAAATTTGTTGACTTGTGTAATTTCATCAATTTTTAAATTGTTTTTAGACTTGCCTCTAACCCTACTATTGAAAATGCTAAATCCTTATCAAACACCAAAATTATTAATTTTAAGAAAGAAATATTGTTCAGAGATACATACTCTTCTGATATTTTAAAGAAATTAGAGCCGAAATTATTAAAATCCTACATTCCAATCGAAAATTACGCCGACGGATGTTGCATGTATCGTGCAATATCTCAGGGAATTCACTGGACTCAAGATTATTATATGATGTATAGATTTTTGGTAGCCAAAGAGCTTATTTTATATCCCGAATATTATAAACAAGGAGACAAATTTCTTATATCAAGTCCGAGTTACAAATGGGAAAGTTACGATTCAGCCTTGATCGATGCATTGAATAAAGTAGGATGGGCAAATATATTACATATTTATGCAATTAGCTCAATTATTAAGAAACCCATTAGATTATATATGCCACCCTTTATTGAAGAAAATTATCTCTATAACCCGTATTCACTAATTGTGCATGGTCGCAATGTTCATTTGACAGGATATGACATAACATTAATGTGGACCAAAACTAAATTCAGTTCGACAATCAACCATATTGTCCTACTTAAAAAAATTACTGATGCTGACAAATATCCTTATATCATCGATAAGTTGCCGTCTACCCAAATTGAAAATGAGATTATAAGACCTTTAGAACAAAAAAAAGACAACTCGAATGAAAATGATACCTCAGGTTATCTTTTAATATTCAACCGTCAAAATATACTTCTTTATCTAGTTCGACGTGACAGACGATATATTTGTGATTGATAAATTTAACCATTATTGCTTTTTATAATTGATGTTTCATTTTCAGTCCACATTTTATATTTATTTAGCATGGATCAAATTTTAGTATATAATTAATCTAGTTGTTGCTACACCGGTGACTGAATTAACGTTTCCCCAATCACAGCTTTTAGAAACTGCTACTTCCACCACATTTCATCAGAGTGATGGTTTGCATTTTTATAGAAATTTAGGGGTTAAGGTAAAGCAATTAGACGAAAATGCATTTCACATAATTTGCTTTACTTTGTACATTGGGTTGATAATTTACATATCAAATTAGCAAATTACACTTTAGCCCGATTTTATATAATTTGCTGTACCTTGTTCTATTTTTATATTTCAGATCCTAACCTATTAATCCATCAAACAGAAGAATATATAAGTATCTCATCCGAAGATGGTTTTAACATTTTTATATGTTAATTCATTTATAAATGTTTTCCCCATTTTAATAAAGCATTTATAAAAAATTAATTTTGACCGCATTTTATTATAATTTTTTACATATCAGATACCAACTTAATAACGCATCCAATAGAAGATTATGTAAATGACTCCTCCGAAGATGGTTCAAACATTTTTTTAGTTATAATTTACTTTTATATGTTTAAATTAAAAACAATTTTATTTTGACCGTTAACTTCCTATAATCTTAATAATTTTTACATATAAGTTATCAAAATCAACGTTATAACGCATCAAACAAAAGATTACGTTAGTGCCTCATCCGAAAAAGGTTTCAACATTTTTTTATAATATAATAAATTTTTTAATGTATTTCCCAACTTAGTACCGCATCATAATAAAAAAACAAACAAATTTTGACTCATTTTGTATAATTTAATTTTTTGCATATCAGATCCCAACTTAATAACGCAACAAACAGATAAATATGCAAATGTCTCATCCGAAAATGGTTTACACTATTTTTTTTATGTAATTTAGTAACTTATCATAATTTATAAACAACTTAATTTTGATAGATTTTTCTGATAATAATTTTTTATATATCAGATCCCATGGTATTACCGCATCAACCAAAAGAATACGTTAATATCGAAGATGGTTAAAATATTTGTTTCTTTTTTATAAATCATTTTTAAATGTTTTCTTTTTTAGACGTCCTATCACTTACATATTCACAAGAGTTAGACTATTTCGAATCTGGTTGTATTGATGGGATAAATTTTTTAAATAAGGAGTTATTTGAAACCTTGTTTAAGAAAAATGAGCCCGCTAACCGCACTAATGAATTGATAACGGCACACACAACTAATTATGGAAAATTTTTTAATTCCCTCCAAGTCCTAAATGTTCTTAAAAACCCTAAGAATATAAACAAAATACCCTTAGGCCCCAAAAATAACATATATTTTGTGTTACCCAAAATAAATTCAAATATAATTGAAAAAAAATCAAAGTATTTGTATATAGACGATATAGGTTCTTGGATGGGTTATACTCCATCTTTAAGAAAAATATTATATATATACGAAAATGGCACTTTTTTTGGCCCTTACAATTTTCAAAAAGGTTTTTTTTTTCATAGATCGTCAAAATTTAATCAAGTCGTAAATACACCAAAAAATTTAGATGGGTTTGGATTAAAAATTATTCTTAATTCTTATTACACTAAATTTAAAACAGGAAATTATAAAAGAAAAATTAGTTATGTTACGCAATATAATTCAAATACCTTATATTTTGATTTTTTTTTGGCCGAATATGTAGGTATATTTCCAGGGTATGCTCCCCATGGCAACACAAAGAAACACGAAAATATATATATGAGAACTAGTCTAGAAACCTCAACTAAAATAGCTAATGCATTAACACTTCCTTCAAAAAAACGTATATATCTTTTTCTTAAAAATAATCCATCAATCGCCCCCCGTAACATTCAATACATATATAATCAAAAGCACGCCAACAAAATAAAAACTATTGAGTGCAAAAATTTTTCTGATAGTGTTCAAAAAATTATAAGTCTTTTGCACGAAAATAGTTTTTATCAGGATGTTAATTTTTTACAAGGTTTGCCAAATATTCATTTGTTTACAAATTTTCAGATTGAACTCATTAAGTCTAATTGTAGCGGCAAAAAAAGTGCCATTTTAGGCTTTGATAAAACATTTAATTTAGGTCCTTTGTATGTGTCCGTTTTTAGCTTCAAAAATAATATATTGAAATTAATCAAAAGCGATGAAAACCCTATTTTTTTTAGGCCCGATTTTGCTGCATTCTAAGTCGGATATACAACATTTGCCAAATTTTTTTTAAATGTTAGGAATGCTTTAAATAAAATAAATACTGATTTTAGCACAATGATATTTGGTTCTGATGACGAGTTGGCTATCGGTAAGGCTTTTAAAGAAGTTTTTCCCGAAGCAACCCATGTCTTATGTACCATGCATTTAAAAAAAAACATAAAAGATCGACTCCAAAATATAGGTGTTAGTAGAGAAATTAGAATAGATATAGAAAATAAAATATTCGGAAATGCTGGAATTATATTTTCTGAAAACAATGCAGAATTTCACCATAAATTTAATGAATTTATTATATATTGCCACAATATTTACCCAACTTTAGCAACATATATGGAATTTAAAATTTTAGAAAAAGTTAAAGATCATGTGTTTAAACCCATTTGTAGTAAAAAAATTTTTGGATCATGGACAAACAACAATTCAGAGAGCGTTAACAATATGATCAAATCGTATGTTGATCGTAATAATTTATCGCTTGTTGAAGTTTGCAAATCGCTTAACGATTTAGTTGATTTACAAAAATATGAGATGAAAAGAGCCCTGCTAAAAACAGGAATATATAGTTTAAGTGTTCATTATTCTTTTTTATCTTCAGCAAATTTAAATGAAGCCCAAATAGAGAAAAATTTAAAAAAATTATTAAAAGTTTGTTATCAAGACCCTGAAAAAGTTATATCGACCGATAAAAACTTAGTTTTGTGTAAGCCAACAGGATCAAAAAAGCCGAATCAAAGAAAACGGCCTTCGAATGAAAAGACAACCTTTTTTAAAAAATTTAAATAGAATAACTACATCATTATATTTTCCATTTCATTCTATAACTGATTACTTCTTGTTTAGTAATTTATATTTTTAAGCAACTATATTTCAATCAAAATTACAATTTTAAATGTTTTACTTGGACACTGTGTTTGTTATCGAAAAACAAATATGGAAAAATAATTTTGAATTAATATTAATATAATTTATGTAATTTATGAATGTAAATTATCAGCAATTTTTTCTATTACTTTGATATATATATATATACAAATTTTATGTACAAATATAAATTAAACATTAATAAATCTGATTCATTTACCTTTTTATATTATATTTTTCTGGCGATTAATAAATCAATATAAAGTATTTAAGTTTTACGCGAAATATTCTTTATTTAAATGCTGATGCAAGAGCTTGATAAACTAAAAAAATTTATTTCTCATTATTTGAGATGGTATATCAATGTTACAAGACAATTCTTAAATTTTTTTTAAATATATTTGAGGTCATAAAAATTGGTCAATTTGGTCCAAAAGGTTTTTTGATATGGCCAAATCTAAAGAGCCAGAAATGAAAAAGAATATCGAAAAACGTATAGAAAATAAGGGCCTGACATCGATATTTTTTGACTTGTACAATAAAACTATTAAATCTATAGACTTTAAGCAGTAATACACCTATTAATTTCTTTTATTAAAATTTTCTATTTGGCGTCGAAAGATGTTGTTTAAGTTTAGGTCGTCAATAAATGTTAAATGCCAAGAATATTACCATATATGGTCATATGTAAATAGCCTTTCATTTTATATATCACACAGGTCAACAATTTTTTGAGAGTTATGAGTTAACCAAAGATATCAAACCTGCCATCTTAGGAAATATCGAATCCGTTTGACTTTTTTCTTAATCAAATTTAATTAATTCGGTAAAAACATTAAAAATAGGAAAAAAAAGTAAAAAAAAAAACAAAAAAGATTTAAAGACAAATGTTCACAATAGTTAAACTGTTTTCAAACTTTAGATAATAGTTTTACTAAAAACCAAAAATACATCGTGTCGTATTTAAGTTTGGACGCGAAATATTTTGTATTATCTAAATGCCGATGTAAAAGCTTATATTAATTATTATTATTTGTAATTAAGTTACAAGGGATTTTTATATATAAAAAAGATTTTTAAATTTTTTGTGGTATATTTAGATCTGTTAATTTGGTCAAAAAGGCCATTTTACGTTATAGCAGGATCTAAGGAACCAACGGAAGAAAGTAAGAAAAACAGAAAATATATATGAGATTAGGCCATCATGATGATGCATTCTTTTATGTTTTTATAAAATTCACGTCTCTGACGTTGAAATTTGTTGACCTGTGTCTTACTAGATTTATATAAAGTCTATTAAATCATAATTAACTTAAAAAAATTGTTAAAAAAAAATGTAAAAATTTTGTTAAATTAGGCACTAGCATTATGACTATAAAATTCCCCATAAAATTTGGAGTCAAACGATGTATCACACGTTTAGTTTGGTCCATAAATGTTAAAGCAGTGCCACGTTTTAGAAATACTACCATATATGGTCATAAAGTGTAAATAGCTTTTTACGTTACAAATCATATTTGATTTATATATAATAAACCTACTAAATCAATATTTTAAAAGAAATTGTTTTAAATACAAAATATAAATATTTTACACAAAAAAAACATTTGTAATTTTTTTAGGCATTAAAAATATGACAATAAAATTCTCCATAAAATTTGCCGTCGAACGATGTATTAAAAGTTTGTTTGGTCAGTAGAGATAAAAGCAGTGTCAAGGTGTAAAAAATAATACCATATATGGTCATGAAATATAAATAGTCTTTAACGTTACACCTATGTTGTTGTATATATGCGACTACTCACTATAAACAACAAAAAAAATAGTTTTCAAAAACAAAAAATAAAGATTTTAAGCAACCAAAACCACCTGTTATATTATTTTACCTTGATAATATTACCATTAGACTTTCCGTAAAATTTGGCTTCGAACGATATATTACATGACCATGTTTCTTTAAAAATTTTAGAATTGAAAGAAAAATAAAAATTTGATTACAAAAAATGTTTCGTGTTTTTGTAATCTTTAAAACACGAAACATTTTAGCAAAAATATTTTTAATCTTTATAACACAAATAGAAAAATAATTAAAAAAAATGTTTCGTGTTTTTGTAATCTTTAAAACACGAAACATTTTAGCAAAAATATTTTTAATCTTTAAAACACGAAAAAAATATTTCGTGTTTTAAAAAAACAAAAACACGAAACATTAAAAAATGTTTCGTGTTTTCTCCAGGACAAAAACACGAAACATTTATAAATGTTTCGTGTAATTTAAAATTAAAAATATTTTTGACTACGCCTGATAAAATTAGATGTTCCTTGCGTGTAGAAATATTTAAAGGTAATATTTGTTTAATAAAATTAAAGTATTAAAAATACTTATGTGTTCACATATTTTCAAGATGTTCATTGGTCATCTTCCCAAAATAACATTTCATGTGCATACATTAAATTTAATCATACTTATATAACAACTTGGCATCTTCCCATACAAATTTTTTTTTAATCAAAAACATTTTGAAAATATTCACGAACTTCACAAATAACTTCGTCCTCTAAGATACAAATAATTTCTTCTTATTAAAAAATACAAACATTTTATATACTTAGTAGGTAAAGCTATATAAAAAAATATCTGTACGGTTACAATTTTTTAGTTTAAATTTACAATGAGGCAATATCATGGTCAAATTTTTCGTAAAAATGAATGAACTTTGAACGCGACCTCCGCAAGATGAAATTATAACATCTGGTTTTAAATGGCAGCAAAAGTGATACATGCCGAAACTACAGGTCGAATTCCCCGACCTCGCCAAATGAGAGGGATGTGTGCCAGCTATTATAAATTAATGGTGCCTCTAGGTGTATTTGTATCCATGCTAGCGGGCTTAGAATTTTGGCGTCGAACGGGACGTAAATCTAAACGAGATTATGCTGCGTTTTACGAGTGGGTGAAAATATATATTATTTTTATTTTTTAATTTTAATGAATATCATATTTTATGTAGGAACTATGATCCAGATAGAGATTACATTCGGATGAGAGAGGCGGGTGTTTTAGAGCAGCACCACCATTGGGTCATTATAAATTAAAATATTAGTGTAATTTGAAATGATAATATGAATAAATATTTAGCATTTAATTTAATTTGCAATTAATGATTATGGCTTTAATGGGAATGGAAAATTATTTGTAATAGGTATTCTATACAATAATATAATAAATTTTATAAATATCAATTATTACATTGTATTGAATGTTGAGAATATGTTTTCTACCAAAATCTATTGTTTGAGGTAGAGTCACTTAAGATGTAAGGTGTAAATATAAATTAAACAAAAATGGAAAATGGAATTGTTTTTATAAATTAAATTTTAAATATAACCTTAATTTGTTTATTAAGACTTCACTGAAAACAATTACTTAAATAAAATTTATGATAATTTAAAATTTATAAATAAAAAATTATTTAAATTTAATGTATGTTCATTTTAAATATGGTTAAGTATATGGCTTAATCACTTTGCAGCAGCTTAATGCATAATTTAGGCATATATTTATTGGTAATTTATACATTAAATGAGCACAATTAGTGTAAACCTTTTGTTGTATATTGTTCAACCCTACTAATCTTTATAGGCTATCATATTACAGTTATAAATTTTACTTAATGCACATACACACGCACAAATTAATTGTTTTTGAAATTTGGGAAGAATGCATCTGTCCACTAATCATTGAGATACTAATTTAAAGGTTAATTATATAGACTATAGCTGGTTATATTTGGTTCAACTATACTATAGGTATGCTAAAAAGATTATTTTTAACTTTAAATAGCTTATAATTTAAACAATTTTAGTTTTTCAATGCTCTATAAAAAAATCTAGTAAGTCGGGCATATTGTAAAATATATATTAAGTTGTTTAGTTATACATTTATATATTAACTATAGCCTAATTTGAAGTTTATGTGCTTTACTATTAAATTTATATGTGGTTTTTGGTTCTGTCCCCTACAATTAATTTAAAAATTTAAGTATAATATTTTATTATCCAAAATATTTTTCTAATAAGGCCCCATTCAGATTTCATTCATTATATTTAAATATTAAAAACAATATAAAATTTGTTGAATGTTGATATATTTTAAGCCCTTAAATTTTTAATGAAGCTGTATTTTACTATTATTCAGCCAACTCAATAGTAATAATAAAATTTTTAAATTTAGTCAAAGAAATGGTAGGGAAATTAAAATGGTGCTACGATTTTGGATGTAATTTCACAAACTTATTAAAATATTTGTAAAATTTATGAACTCTGAACGTGCCCTTTTGTTATCAACCAAACAACAGTCCTTTCACCAATTTTTATATTAAAATTTTATAATTAATGATAATGCTATATTCCTACACTCGGAGCAATTGCTTTGAAGCGCGTTCAGTCATTCGTTTTTTTACAAAATAAAAAATGAAAATTTAAAATTTGAGTTTTTATATTGAAAATTATTATCCATTGTTTTTACAATATTTTCTAAGACTCGGACGTTGCTTTAAGTTTGAAACCTTATCTAAAACATAGGTGATAATCGTATTAGCAAGATTTTTACATAAATTCTAATCCTAAAAAATTTAACATTCAACCAATATTTTTAGAAGAATTTAAAATTTGAATGAAGTCTGTAGGCGCCCTTAAGCTTGTTTAGAAATTTTATTAATCTATATGAAACCTAGCTAATAGTCATTTCAAAATTCTTTTAAAAATTCTTAAAATAATTTTTCGAAATTAAACCAATTTTTTTTTAAAATGTTTTTTTTTCTAGAATTGAATGTACTTTAAACGTGCCCATAAAAATCGATAATTATATCCCATTTAAATTAAATGTAGGACGAACCCGAGATTACAAAAATCAAAGAGCTTAAACTCGGGTTTATTTTTTAGAATTGGAGGCGAACTCACATATCTTATTTAAATCTTTCAGCCATTTTTATTGATTAATTTTGTATAGAGTCTTAAATTATGTTTTTTTTTAATTGAAATTAATTAAAACTCTTTACAAATTCTTTATACTAGCGCGCTCAGAATTCTTTTATTTTTTGGAGATTGAAATTTTTCTTATAACAAATATTGATTTAATGTTGTATGTTTTTTATCGATAGAATTAAAAGGTGTTATATGGAATATATATTAGATTTTATAGTAGCAAGATGTAAAAAAAATATATAAAAAACAATGAATAATAATTTTCCATGTAAAAACCCAATTTCGAAATTATTAAAATTTTACGCAAAAAATGAATGAAGTTCAAACCAGTGCTGAGAAAACAATGAGCTTAAAAACTTTGGCTCATATTTTCCCCAAAACATAAAAAAGAGGGGGGGGCTACAAATAAAGGGCCAAAATAAGAATCCAAGCAAAGCCCTTACTAAGAAAAGGTGCAAAAAAAAGCCCCACAAAAAGTGGTTCTCAAAAAGAGCCCCAAAAAGCCTAATTTATGTTTTCTTTACAATAATTTCGAAAAATTTTGTTTTTTTCTGATGGGTGGTTATTTTTTCTTAAAGCTCCTAGGAATTTTTTTTAAGAAAAGGGGCTTTTTTTAAACAAGCCCCTTTTCTTTAAGCAAAAAAAGGGCTATATTTTGCCATGCCGACGAGTTTGTGGGCATATGGGGAAAAACTCAAAAACTTGTTAAAAAAAAGCCAATTTTGTTTTTTTCCCAGCCCTGGTTGAAACTATAATTCAAAAGAATGGGTCTGTAATGAGTTGCGAGCTCATATTTGATTATATACAAAGTGGGTGCACCAATTGAAGCTTAAATATCTGAATCTGCACAACATATTTAGCCGTTGTATATTAAAAAAATTTTGCTCTAAAGGGCTAAGAAAAATTCTTATTCGTCTAGGTTCATAAGTTCAATATCACATTTATCTTTGGCTAGAGTTTTTTTTGTATTTAATTCGACAAAATTAGGAAAAAGCGAAATTTTTTGTTATTGTTTGACTTTGAACGCGGTTGCGAGATGTAAGGTTTTCTAAAAACATTTGGATAAGGCGTTAAAAAGAAGTTTTGCTCATGTCCATTATTTTACGCAATAATAAAAAGGTTGTAAATTGCACTCGAATTTAATATAAAAATTTTTGTGTCATCGTATGTTTTGGGAAATGCTTTTAAAAGTTTTGGTCGAAGCATCGAGTCCGCACAAATATTCAATGTAATGAAGTGGATCGCCCCAATTAAGGTGTTGTTTGTTGTTTTCCGGATATATTTTTAGCTGCAGCACCGTTTCAAACGTTCCCATAGATTCAATCTACATCATTTAAAATTATTTGTATTATTTATAAATGGGCGCGTTCAGACTCATTTCATTTTTTTGGAAAATTAAAATTTTATTGGAATTTGTTAAAATTTTATTTCTTTTTTTAAATTTAAAAAAAATTTTTTTTCGGAAAAACTATTTAATTAATAACAAAAATGGCGACTTTTTGTTTCTAAAATGCGTTTGTTAAAAGGTAAAAAATTTTAAATTTTTAAAGAAAATGAAATGACGCGCCTTTATTTATATTAAAGTTTGAGACCATTTTGAAACCAATAAAGTTACTGGCCCCATAAATATGTCAATATGGCAGCAAACTAGATATAATTATAAAAAGTTGAAAGGTTATGCTCTGGAACCATAAGTGTAAGCGTATAAAATAAATGATATTTTGGAAAGTAATTTTTTTTTAGTTTAAACGCATCACACTTTTATTAGAGAGGCTCAAGCACTACAGTGAATTGGATTTAACCCAAGTAATTTAATTATTAGTATTATATAAAAATATTATAATGCAAGCACTTCAATTGTTAGATGTAAAGCTTTTCGATCACCGGATTTAGTTGGTTCATAGGATTCGGTGTCCCAAGGAAGGGCATAAACCGGACAATTATCTGGGTAATTTTCATTGACACCGAGGAATTGAAGATTACATTTTTTTATTGTGTCGAGCTGAGAAAAGGAAACGTACCCGTGATCGATTTTGAAATTACTATATTCGTAATTAAATAAAATATAATAAAAAATCAAAAGCTACCTTCTTTGATAAGTTAATTATTCTTATTTGGATCATTATAACACGTGTTTTGGGCTTGTTTCAAGGCCTGATCAGTCTATTTAAAATTTTAAGCGCAGTTTGACCTATCTCTGGGCTGATATAACAATTTTAGCCTTACCACAGGGTATTTATTTAAAATTTTTAATGTTAATAATTTAATTGATTTAACTATTTATTAATTTTATATATAAGGGACGTGCAAAGTGAGTTTTTGTTTTCGTAAAATTTTGAAAATTCTGAAAATTTCAAAAAAAAATTTTTTTTTTAATTTTTAAAAAAAATTTTTATTTTATAAAAAGCATTCTAGCATACTAAATTTGGCAACATTTTAAAAATTTGCGTTTTATTACAAAATTTTTTTTTTCAAAATTTTAAAGATTTTACTAAAATAAAAACTCACTTTGCACGTGCCCTAAGAACCAAAGCTTAATCGCTCATGGAGGCCTCAAATGAGATGGTGTGTGGGGATGGTTTTTTAGTAGGCACATTCTTAAGCCTGCATATACCGTTTAATTTTTCAGATTTTCGGGCATCAGTGCGAGCATATACTTTTATCATAATTTTAATTCAATCTCTTACAAATTTATCTCTTTTTCTGGGAAATATCTATCTTTTTTAAAGATCCTCTAATCCCGTTTATTAATAAAATAGCTTTAAGATAATATGAGCAAAATTTTTCACCCCCCACAAAACAAAAAATTATTTTAATAAAGAAGGTTTAAATAGTTTACTTAAACTTTTTAGTTTCCAACCCAAACTCGTTTGATTTTTCGACTTAGCCTGGCAGACCTGCCTCGTCTGTCAAACGAAAAGCTCCAAAAATAGTTATTAGACCTAACAAGAAAATAAACTAAACCTCATCCGGCAACTTTCTGGCTTGAGAAGTATGAAAAATTCGTAATTAGTTGCGGCCCGTACTTTCAATGTCGTAGGCCTCGCAAACCGGCTCCCGTCGTGTTTGTAATAGATCGGCAAATACCTAACGCCCTCTTCGCCCGCCCTCAGTGGTTTACTAGAGTCATCTGTTCCTATATTAGTTTCAGCTGGATAGTTACCCGCCTCAATAGGAACCACCTCCCGACTTGCGAATTTGCGTTTGATGACTAGATATGGAAGCGGAAATTGACTTTTCGGTCTATGAGGATTACCTAGCGATCTAGAAGGAAATGGACTCGGGTGTTGGGAATGTGATACCGTAGTTGATGTAAGAGATTTTGCCACCTCCCGGATCGAAAGCATTATAGTTACGCGGACCGCCATTTATATTCCACTCGTTGGGTAGTTGGAGCTTTAAAAACGATTTAATTTTCGGTAAAATTATGAATTAATGACCTTACGAATAAGCTTGCACAGTGCCAATTTCAATAAACATCATTTACTTTTATTACTAAAAAGAAGAGTTTTTTTTATAGGTAGAAAAATGTAAAATTATAATGGGATGGTCATTATGCCAAATAGATTTTTTTTTAATATGACACCTATTGTCCCTGGCTAATATTTAATATATAGGTCCTCTTAAAAATAAGCTCCACAGTTTATTTAGGAAAAAACCCACGATGTCGCGAAAAAGAAAGGCGAATTTATAAGCCAAATATACCAAATAGTCCAAAAAAATCAATAATAAATCTCAAGACGACTCCCCTTTTTTTTTTAACTTTAAGTCGACAAGGCATTATTTAAAAAATTATGTAATATTTTTATAAATCTTGCGATTACATACACATCTAGAAAAATTGGGGCTTGCGTAAGTGCATTTGAGTATATTTAAGCCTTCAAATTTTTTAAAATCACTTGACCTAGAATAGACCTTGTGGATATATGTAATGGGCTCCCGAAAGGAAAATATTTTAATAATCCTAAATTTTGTAAATATTTGTAGTATAAGATATATGAAATATGTGGCCCCAAAATGACGATGTAAATTCTTGTCTGTTATGGCACCTATTTTATCATATGATTTCTTAGGTTTGACCTCGGCGACTCTAGCTCTTGGTAAATTTATTGCTAATTGCATAGCAAAAAAATGGCCTGAATCTCGACAACTCAAAATAGACTTATTAACGTTATATTTGGTAATAGATTGTTTATTCAGCCCCTTAATAATTTTATAAAAAAAAACGATGTTAAGGACACATTTAAAATGAACTCTTGTTTTTTTTTCAAAATTTTTAGTTTTTTTGAAAAAAATGCATTATAAAAAAGTTGCCAAATTTAAGTAAACACATTCCGAAATTAGAATGGTTACAACAAACTCACTTGTACGTGCCTAAACCTTTTCATACCTTATACCATGTTTTAAATATATTACTTCCTCCTAAGAATGCCGATAGCGTAGTGATTTGGGATTTTGAAAGTATCAGAATTCGTTAGTCGAATTAATCAAGATTTTTTCCAAATTGTCGAAAATATGACACGATGGTTTTGCTTTACAGCATTGGTAGTTATTTAAAAGGGAGTGCATATATAAATAGGAATATTGAATTGATATATATGTGGTAGCTTAATATAATAAAGAGGTTCGTTTAAATAAATGACTGTAAAAAAAAAAACAAAATTGGGGGTTAGAGTCAAAACCCTATAAATAATCCATTTCCCATAATAAAAAATTTGTTTACAAAAGGACACGATAACAGGTGGCAAGCGGAGTGCTTTAGAAGCTGTCTATTTATAATTAAGTCGCTTAATTGGATAAATAGGCATTGCAATCTGGAAACTTAAAAGCTCTTGATTATAAAAAATTGCGAACGCGACAAGACCGAGTTAATTTCCTAATCCCTTATAAAATGAAAAAACAGTAATAATTATTCAAAACTTAATAAAACAAGTGGGTAAAAAATTTAAATTAGGCCTCAACAATTGTTGTAAAAAATTTGAAATTGGATTACGTTTCCACACCCCTTCCTTTTTTCTCAATTATACAAAATTTTAAATGAGCGAGGATTATTGTCACACTTATATTGTAGTAGCCAAAATTTCAGTTTTTTTTTGTTATTTTTTGTCATTTAGCTATAAACAGCTTATAATTCCTTAATGTCATCGCCCGGTAGTAGAGTATTCACCGGTTTTTCTCCCATAAACATGGCTAAGTGCCCGCATTGTTTATAGGGGGCTATCGACAAAATTGATGGGGCCGGAGCGAAGATTATTTTTTGAAATATAGCTTATATTTAAGCTAATTTTCCAATCCTGGAACTTTTTTTTGTGGTTTGTTATTGGTTTAACACAAATTGGTTATGGAGTTTCCCTAAATATGTCCCTATACGGGGATAAATATTTATAAGACAGAACACAAAATATCGGCCCGCAGTATGAAATGAAATTTTACGCACATTGTAGTAGGCTTTAGGACATTTAGTAAATAAAAACGGCTTTATGTATTCCCTGACGGTTCTAAATCCAAATAGGAGCCTTTCACACTTGCATATTCGGCTGCAGCTATTACTATATCAAATTTGTGAAAAAATATTACCAAAAAAGAATTTTAACGGCTAATATTAAAAAATGGGAATTAGTGTTGATTGTTTTAGGGCAAACAAAAAATTCAAAAAAAAAAATAAAAATTTAATTACTTATATTTTTTTATACACTAGCCACCTTAATCTTATTCAAATGCGCTCAATTTTTTCCACGAAACTTTTTTTTTTACTAGCTACAGCTAGCACGAAGACAAAACACAACCCAAGCTTGCAGCTCTTTAATGTCCTTTATTTATAATAACCTGAAATTAAATAATCAAATCGGGCGAGAAGCTATCAGGGGAAAAACGGACGGGGCCGTAAGATTTTGGCTGGATGTCTTGATCGGTCAAAAATTATTTAGTGAAGAGAGGTACGTTAAATATGTTTAAGAAAATAGCTGGTTAATGTCACCGGCAAAATTAATGAATCGACGTGCCATCTTGTAATTAAAAGGAAGCATTTACACAACTTAATTCTGTGCACGTTTTTACCCTTATATTTTTATTTCCAAATTACTGCCCGTGTTGTAAATCAGTAGTTGATGACCCACTTGCTCATTTCTTTCTACACTGCTCTGCTTTGCATGAATTTAAACGCTTATATTTGCATGAATTACAATCTTCAAATAAATGTGATAATATATTGTAAATTGATATTTTAGGCTTTTTGATCAGTCTCAAATTTTAAATATAATTAAATATTGTCATTATGCTGGCCGAAAATTAGCTCTTGATCTAGGTTAAGTGATTGCCTAGTACCCGATAGGGCTAAAAGGGGGCTATGCCCTAACGGGTATGCCGTCTCTTTCAAGAGATGTAGGACAAGGGGGGCATTGTTTTAGCAGGTGAATGACTCTTGCCTTCGACTTTTGCCAGAGTCGTAAAGCCTGCATGCTATAATATTCCGGAGAGTGCGGTGTCATTTCGATGGATATTATGGTATTGGCGGAGAGACGCGCTTAATCCTATTGACCCTAGGGGTATAAACGTCGCGGCATAGCAATTTCTATGCTCCCTCACCCAAAAAAGAAATGTCAAATATTATTAATTGATAGCGTTCTAAACTATTTGTTCGTTAATTTACAATTTTATTTTGTTCAAAATTTCAATCGCCAATTTAAAATGTAAAATGCTTATACCGTTATTTAGATTGTGAGAGCGTTTTTATCTTATCATATGTTATGCTGAAAAGTTTCTTTTTTAAAGTAAGACTATGCTTCCCCATGAGCCAGGTGAGTGCTAAACTGCCGTGTAATTCCAAGAGCCAAGACAACATACCGGGCCTGACAATATTTTAGCTTCACATCCACTTGTTTTTTAGGCAACTCTTTAACCGACATACTACCTTGAAGCGAGGAAAGAGTTTAGAGGAATCGTATTTAGTTATATAAAAAAAAAAAACTGTCATAGATTACCGTAAAAACGATAATTAGGATAAACAGGACAATGATTTTAAAATTAAAAATATGACTAAACAACCCATGCCAAAAAGATTAGAAATTTAGTTGAAATTTTACAGCGGGTAACTATTAACTATATTATATAAAAATATTGAACTTAGCCATAAAAAGCATTAATTATAGTTAACCTTAAAAAAATTATAATGAGAATAGTAGATTAACTTTGGGGTTACGTGCCTGTTTAAAACACTTTAAAAATAAATTTATTTTTAGAAGATTAAAAAAAATGCTATTAACTATATTTTTTTTTAAATGGAACGGAATAGGTAACAAACTGTCTTATAAATTAAATTTTTTAATAATTAACTTACTTAAAATAAACTTTTTCATTTAATTTTATTTTGTTAAAAACATTTTTATAAAAAGGTCAAATTTAATTATAAGCAAAAATTTTCAATTTAAAATTTACAAATATAAAACCTTATTGCCCTAAATAACAAATACAGATTCGTTTTAATTTTGGTGCTGTCAACACTTACCAATTTCTATGGAGTTGGAGGACAAGATGTTGTAGCTCTAGCCATATAAGCTTTTTTGGGATAGGGTTGAATTTGTGAAACTAGTTGTACCCGCCTGCTAAAGGATGGCAGAAACAACCTAGCGGCTTATCCTAGGCTTAAATGCAAGATCCCTACCACACGCTTTTTAAATTTGTTTATTAGAAAATTTAGTTTAATTGGCTGCGGCTAATAAAAAAAAGTTTTTACAAAAAATAATTGCACGCATGTGAATAACATTGAGGCGGCTAGTGTGAAAATTTATTAAGTAAATGTTTTTGTTAGGCACATCCTACGACCAAAAAAACCTAAATTCTTATTTTTTATATTAGCCGCTAAAATTTTTTTTAATTTTAAAAATATTTTTTATATAATTTTAAAAAAGAGTATTAG